>JAYXIM010046132.1:0-17000 GCA_037575425.1 Anastrepha fraterculus
TATATACCCGAAATTTGTGGAACATCAAGACGCACACCACAAATAGGAGGAGGAGCTCGGCCAAGCACCCAAAAAGCGTGTACGCGCCAATAATATACATGTATATCTCACAGAAATAAGTATATGTACAAAGTTTTTTATAACGATATCTTTCTTGATAGTAACGGTACATTTTTGTTTGGTATGCCAAAGTCTGTACTTCCAATCCATGATTCAATAATAAAAGGTTTGCTTAGTAAACAGCTTTCTCATTCCCTCTTGACAAATCGGCTCCCTTAGCAAGACACTGGGTTGCTAGCTCTAGAAATTTTGACTAAAAGTGGAGGAAAAGTAAAATTTGTAAAAAAACATTTCATTTTCAAAATGAACTGCTTACGAGCAACAACTCGCTCAAGAGTTTTCATCGGTATGTCGGACTATGGTAGTAAGTCAGGACATGATAGAGTATTTGACGCAATCCGAGATCGAGATGGAGAATTTACAAAGCTTTATTTCTTATGATGTGGTGATTTAATCGGAACTCATGTTTTGCCAAGAGCTAGCGTTTTCTAAAGAGTTACATCAGAGAGAATTATTGAATAGTCCCGACGCAATCGATTACATTGCAGACCTCATTATAAAAAAGTTGGCAGAACTTGTTTCCAATGAGCCCACCTTTCTATGGATGGATGAAGGGTCCAGAGGAGGCTTAGAAAAGCACAGTACCAGTATGAAAGAGCTTCTCATAAAAAACCATCTACCGAAATCGGGTTAAAACTGTAGGGCCTTCCAATTGTGGAACGCGCGCTACAAATAGGAGGAGGATCTCGGCGAAACACCTAACAGAATTGTACGTGCCAATTATTTATTTATTTTTAACAAAATAGTTTCATATTAATTAAAATTAATTCACAAAATAAAATCTTGGATTATGTGAAATAATTTCTTGTTTTAATATTAGACTTGGCAATTTTCGCTAATCACTCTTATCTATACCATTATTTATTGTACATTCAAATATTAACTAAAATTTATTTTTTAAGCCGTTCGCAGTTTGTTTTCATTTAAGTAACAAAATACTATTTTGCTACCATTTTTACCAAAAAGGATTTAATTTTTTCCTTTTTAAATACAACCTTTTGTAAGGGAGTGTCAAAATTCACATGTCACTAGTGAGCAAACCTTTAATAATTGAATCATGCTTCCAATCCAACTTAACTATTCGCTTGCAAAATTCTTCTTTAGTCATTATTCTTAGTACCGTTATTAAAAATTTGTCTTGCGAGATTTAGTATTCATATGAAATAAGTATATGTGCAATCAGAGCTCAGTATTGATTTGGCAAGCATAGAGAGCAAGTTATCAAAAATTTTTGTGTTATTTGCATTGGTATCATAAAGAAAAATATAAGTAAAATAGATTACTTCTTTTGAACAAAGAATAATTGAATTATTGATGGTTAATCCGTAGAATTCCATGTGGAAGACATTTATCCCATGAAGAGCGTGGCCTGATTAAAGGGCAAAGCGAAATTGGCAAAAAAATTCATGAAATTGCTGCTACATAGAGTAAATCGACATAGGAATACCATCAGCTACTTTCTTAAAAATCCAGAAACATATGGTCAACTCAAACGAAGCGGCAGGCCAATTAACATCGACAGCAGATGCAAACGAGAAACTCGTCGTCTGGCTGCTCAAATAGAAATATCTTGGAAGGATATCACACACCATTTAAATCTTAAGGTCACCGATAGACGAATACATAAAATTTTGGTAGAGGACGGAACACTTAAATATTGTTTGTGGGAGCCGGTACCAAGACTACAAGACCACATTAAGGCTCGTTTAGCATTTGCCGGAAAATATAAATTTTGGACTAATCAATTCCGAAACGTTATATTTTCGGACGAAAAAAAGTTCAACTTAGATGGTCCAGATGGTTGGCAGAAATATTAGCGGTACCTCAGGCAACCACGGCAAACAACACCATGTCCCAAGTCTCCAATTGGTTTTATTCCGACAAGAACCAACTCAGAATTCTATGTTGAAAAATTAGAGGATGCTATCATTGAGTTTGCGGGAAACAGATACGGAGACGACCGGGTTTTCCAGCAAGACAACGCCTCAATCCATACGGCTCGTTTAGCTAAGGCGTTCCTATCGTCAAGAAAAATTTCAGTTCTGGATTGGCCAGTACTAAGTCCCAATTTGAACCCAATTGAGGACCTCTGTGTAATATTGTCAGCCCGTATTTATAAAAATGGTCGGCAGTTTGAGATAATCAAGAACCTGAAAGGTGCTTTAGTGGAAGAGTGGAATAAGATAGGAGATTCCACTCTTCAAAACTTAGCAGACTCTATTCCTGAAATGAATGATGTCCTTTCTCAAAATGGAAAACATATTAAATATTAGAAAATCGAAAGTTATAGAAACGTTGAAAAAAGTGTAAAGAAAGACCAATGCACATATACTTATTTCATATGAAGTTATTTTAATTTCTTTTTTAATTTAATAAGTTTAGTCAAGTTGAATATTTGTTGTATAACTTTCTGTTCCTATTTTTCCTAAATATATTTATATTTCAATTGTTAGTGGAACCTTTCTCCTCCTTCTTTATAGTTTTTCATTTGAAAATACCCTTGCACATATACTTATTTCTGTGAGGTATATATTTATGTATGTATGTATATACCCGTAAAGTTTCAAAAAAAAATTTTTAAGCAATTGAAGAATTTTATGTAAATTTCAGATATTTTCTTAACTTGCACAAAGTCTTAAACTAGGATTTATATGGTTATTGTTGTAGAATAAGCTCTGCCTTTATAAAAGTCAATATCAAGTCGAATCCTGGATCTCCTTGAGCTTGCTACTTGCTTTTTAAGTTGTTAAATTAAACTGCTTTTTTTAATATTTTAATTCACATTTTATTGCAGCTTTTTCTTCATTATGTAAATTGAATTCAAATTATTTTTATTTGAAAATCTGTCATAGCTTTTATGATATTTTCAAAAACAGTTTTTCAGGTTTTTATATTTAGTTACTAAATTACTATCAAAGCCTGCTTTTTCCGAACAGTTTTACGAGTTGTGTTACAGCTTTAACGTAAGGAAAGTAGTTCGTGGGTGTGCACATATTGTTGGTAGTTTATTAAGGGTTAAATTAATATATTCAAACAACGAAAAAACAATTGTAACGAAAATTTTGTAAAAGAGAACAATGGACCCCTTTGGGATCCCTGGGAGCCACTCTATACATCTATGCATAATTAATATTTATGATTAATATTCTTACCAAAGAAAAATAGCATATTTGAAGTATTTTTACTTCAAGCTTAAATATTTTGGTACAGTTGAATTACCTCTGAACAATAGTTTTAAAGAAATGTAGCTTACGCTTTTGTTAAAAACTAAATAAATCAACATTAACAAATTTTTTAACTGAATGTTATTGCTAAAGCATCTTCCACTATTTGCAAAAGTTGCCTTTTTGCAATGTTCAAAATATAACGACTTGAAATTTTTCTAGGGGAACTACCATGTACGTCAGGCTCATCAAAGTCCTCTAAATAAACCTCATCGTGGGTGGATTTTGTCCACGCGAAGTAACAATAAATTCTTATAAATATTAAATTATTTTCAAAATAGAATTAAATTTACCAGTATAAAAATCGTCATCTTTCCTCCAAATCAATCAATATAATTATTCGCGACATAATGCATACCTTAGTTATAATTATTACAATTTTATATAGGTAATTGACATTTGTTTTGAAATTTAAATAACACAATTGCAAAAGTTTTATGGTTACAGAGGAAACGAAACCCTTTTTTATGGCACAAAGGAGCATCGCAAAATATTCGTTTTTGAAAAGACCGCCAGTAATAACCAATTCAGTAACACTCAACTTATTTGCAAAAGTTAGCTCGATTCTTTTACATCCTGTTAAAATTTGTCCCTTCCTTAGCTATTTTCCAAAAAGTGGAATACATACATAATTATTAAAATTACACACAGAGTAAAATTTCACGGGAAATGTGTTCGTAGAACCCATTAGCTTCCACCTAACCCTCATTTCAAGAAGCCACACAAAAACCAATTTTTAAGTTGTTAGAGGATTAAAATGTTCTAAAAATGTATTCTTCGGCAAACCTATTTCTGTGTTAAGAAGGACTAACAACTAAACTCAATTTTTACAATTTTGTTTTTGGGAGGCACAGAAATTATTACAAATTGTATATGATAACTCTTATCTCATCGATGTATTTGCAATAGTAAGCTCGATTTTTTGTACGGCTTAATACATTTTTTACTTTTGTTTCACCAGAGAGATTTTAGGTATCATATTGCCCAACGTTTCAAATATTACTTTGGCCTCAGATATTATATCCACCTTAATGGATTGCTGGAGAATTAGTAAAGGAAACTCGTTCTCAACTCATAGGTATATTGAGCTTAATTTTGTAGACGCCCTGCCAAGTCCGATTTTCCGAAGAAATAGTGGGAAGACCAATTGGGTCTTGTATAAGACTATTTAGTGCGGCCTGCCCCTTAATCACGAACAGTGGGAAACAAAAACCACCTTAGTAATCCCAAGAAT
This sequence comes from Anastrepha fraterculus, assembly GCA_037575425.1. Classification (NCBI taxonomy): domain Eukaryota; kingdom Metazoa; phylum Arthropoda; class Insecta; order Diptera; family Tephritidae; genus Anastrepha; species Anastrepha fraterculus. Next base: position 4,579 of record JAYXIM010046132.1, read on the forward strand.
TAAATGTACTTAGAAAAGAATGTAACAGATTGTTTAATCTGGCTGATACCACTGGTAGTCGATTGAGGACGTCATAAAGATAGTGAGATTCTATAAAAGTGTCCCCAAGCGAGCAATCGTAGTTTGTGGCGGAAATTTGTGTAGCTCAGTTGCTTAATGTATGGAAGCTTCTAAGCTTTTTTTCTAGGCCAATTCTAAGGTCGTTAAAGGATTGTAACGTTATGAAAAATCATTCTGTGCCATGAAGGAATAACATCACAACACAAATTGAATAAATTATTTGTTTTTTCTCATTTTTAAATGGACACGGAAAAATTCAACATTTAGCATTTGGTGTACCAATAACTTGACCACATCATAAGCCATCTAATGGTTACGTGTGCGAAAATTCAGTTTAAGGCGATCAGGTGACTTAACCCGAGTAATACAACAAATATGCACCAAACTAAATAAATGCCTATTTATGCATATCTGAATTTTTTTGTTTGGATTATGACACTCTTGCAGCTAATACACGATATATAAAAATATAAAATATTTATTCGAAAGAGTATCACTCAAAAACTACTACCCCGATTTAAGCACTTTATATACCGGTGGAAAACCTATCAGTCATTTAACTGGATGGTGCCACTTATTTGTATTAAAAAACACAAGTTATAAAAAATCGTTATAAGAACAATCTAATGAACGCTATCACCTGAATTTTATTACAAAATAGCAACTAATCACAAATTTCACTTGAATATTAAGATTAGCATATGTAGGTATCAAAGGAAATATATTTAAACGAGCTTTAATTCAAACACATTAACTGCAAAAACATATATATAAAGATACAAAGCAGCGCAAAATTAATCACCCTGTCGGAAGATGTATAATTTTTGTATTGTAAATGGTGCCGTAAGTCAATGACACTTATGAACTATGCAATGGATTTCGTAAAGGTCAAAATAAAGATTTCCATCATTTAAAATCATTTTCCTTTTAATTTAGTAAACAAGTGTTTCAAAAACAAAATTTGATGATTAATTTTGCGCCATGTTGTTTATCAGTGTAAAGATAAAACTAGCTTTTTTCAAATAATGTTTTTATATGGTGTTGCACAATTGACTCTAGAAATGTGTCCAACACTTTGTCTGCGTAATCACTATATAAACAAACAGTGGCTTATAACAAAAATATTTGATTTTTTTTAACTTAAATAACAACAGCTAATAAAATTTTTCAGAGCCGGATGGTAACCCTAAATATCGCAACACTGAATATACTTATTTAATCGTTTCTGATCTAATTACCCTATTCAACAATTTCCGTTAATATCACTCAAGGCGAGTCAATTAAAGGTGGTGTTGGTAAATCAGCTGATTTGTTTTTTTCTTTCGCTGTGTCCATGTGGCTGTCAGCACAGAATAAAACAAGGCGAGTTAATTTTTATTTTCTACTTTTCCAATACTTTGCCGTGACAATCAAACGTTCAAAACATTGTTGTTGGTCTAGCTCCACCACGTTTATTAAATGCGCCTTGATTTCACTGTGCTCAAAAATAGCTGTGCAAATGAAGTAGTCATGGCATTTACATTGGCAGCGGACTTGAGATTTTTTTTAATACTTTCAGGCACATGCAACTTTTTTATAACAATACATTGATGGCAAAGCACTAAAATATTATTATATATATTAATTATACTAAAATATTCCTCGTGTGAAAAACGAAAACACCTTAAGAAATTGCAGTCGGAGGGGAAATCCTAAAAGTTTATCCAGGATTCACTTGGCTTTTCAACGAAAATGATTGCTAACGGAAAGAAATTGATGCCAAAAAGCAAAACGAGGGGTCGCAAAGAAGCTCATTCGAGGCCAGAGCTGAAAAGAATACAGGCTTTGGCGCGTGAAAAACCTCTTGTACCACTAAACGACTAGTGATAAACTAAATCTTAACATGGGCTCGTCTACAATCAGAAACAATATCGTTACAGCGAAAGTTTAATGAAGAAGCCCGAATAGCGAAACATCTTACGGTGCGATTAAACTAAAATTTATTATTTAGTTCTAAAAGACTGTCCACAAGGACAGTAAAGCACGGAGGTGTAAAAATTGGGCTGCATTTCCTACTAGGGTCCAATATAAAGCGTGGTTTTTTAAGATCTATAGGAAAGTTTTTCGAAAACACACACGTAAAATTCAGAAAAATGCATGAAATTTGTATTTAAATCGATAGTATAGTCCATATAATTTAGTGTTTGAAGATTATTTCATGCAAATGTTGACCGCGACTGCGCTTCAAATGGTCCATCCGCTTAGTCCAATTTTGGCATACTCTTTCCAATGTTTCGGCCGGTATCTCACATATAAATGATTTAATGTTGTCTTCCAATGCGTTAATTGAAGCAGGCTTGTCTGAATAGACATGAGCTTTAACATAGCCCCACAAAAAATAATCTGAAGGCGTTATATCGCACGATCTGGGTGGCCAATTGACAGATTCCGAACGTGAAATAAAATGTTCACCGAACTCGCCCTCAACAAATCCATTGTTACGCGTGCTGTGTGGCATGTAGCACCGTCTTGCTGAAAACACATGTCATACAAGTCAAGCTCTTTCATTTTTGGCAAAAAAAGTTGGATATCATTTCACGGTAGCGCTCACCATTCACAGTTACGTTACGATTCGCAGCATCTTTGAAAAAGTACGGTCCAATGACACCTCCAGCCCATAAACAGCTCTTGCAATTCTTCTGGTTGATCTTCACTCTAAAATCGACAATTCTGATTATTTACGTACCTATTGATCCAAAAATGAGCTTCGTCGCTAAATCCTTTCGCGAAAATTTTCCACGTTGTTATCATTAATCACGTTGGTCATCATTAACACTGGCCGATACAGCTGCGATATTTTCTTCAGCTCGCACTCTACGTAAGCGCGTTGGTAGTTTGATGTCCAATAATGTAAATTTGGATCTAAATTTAGTAACAATAGCTCGAATAGCCGCTTCAGTGGGCCGATTAAACTGACCATAAAATGGAAGAAGTGCGCGATAAACTTTCTTAGCAGAACATGCATTTTTATAATAAAATTCAATGATTTGCAAGCCTTGTTCGTTTGTAAAACGATTCATGGTTAAATTATAAACCAAACTGAAGATGTTTGACAGTGAAATAAAACACGAAACGTGCGTCAGCTGTTTAAACCAACTGTTTAAAAAGGTAATAGCTAAAAAATCACCCTATACATATTGGAAAGAAATCAGGGATGCCAAGTTGTGTCTGGAGATAATGCAATCAATCATGCTACCACATACGGAGAGAAAGATGCCTTTAAAATTGGTACAGGTATATATTATATACAAAATAACGACCCAAATCATATGAGCCGGTTGGCAAGGAATTGGTTCGCTCCAAATGCGGTTGAGGTCATAGAGTGATCGCTAATGAAGTTGTGAGCACCAACTAGTACGAGTATTATTATAAAATCATGCAATAATGCCATAAAATTTTCTGAATATTTGTTGGACATAAGAATGTCTATCTTCCTAATTCGATTTGTTATTTACCAAAATCTATCTATTAAAATGCATATTTATGTACAAAAGTACAATTGTTTTAATAGAGTGACCCAAAAAATCTTTATATCTCAACAGCAAACAAAACCAAATCACATTTAAGAATCGCAAAAGATGTCGAAGCGTCGAAATATTTTATACATACATCTCAATGTCGTGTGCCATATGTGGATCCGTTCTCTAATGAAACCCTGAAAATATTTAACCCAAAAGAATATAAATATACAAATTGCACTGATGATGAGGCATTCATTACGACCAACTATCAGCTAAATGCACGGCAATACTTTTTACATATGAATTTTCCAGCTATTGGACGAGCGGTAAAGGTTCTAAATGCCAGTGTTACAGATGTTCGTTGTTGTTATCGACAAATTGTTCGAGCAGGAAGTGATCAATCGGCTGACAACGCTTACAAGTGAGTATAAATAAGTATTGCTAATTAACTTTATTAATTACGTGTTGTATAAAAAAATATCTTTCGGACATTGTATCTTGGTACAATGCCGCCAGTAATTTATTGAAACTGTGGGAAAATCTCTTAGTTTGCAACGATGATGCTAATTTAAGTAAGTAAACCGCAGTATTAAGTAGAGAGGACTTGAATTTAACAATTTTTCCAGTCATTTTTTAAATAAATATAATATTTCGGGATGCTTTGTCCTTTGGGTGACTTGAAGTAAGGGGTTTTTCAAAAATGACACCAAGATGTCAGTAGTGAATAATTCCTAGACACTACATTTTTTCTTTTCATCTTTTAATTATTAATAATTATTATGAAAATGGTTTGTCTTTGAGAACAACATATCTCAAAATTCATGATTTTTTTGAAATGTATGTCAATAATTCAAAGGTTGGTGAAAAAATTTCAAGCAACTTGGTGTGTCAAGGATAGTAAAAGGACTAGCAGACAAAAAATTGAACATTCTGTTGAGAATATTGCTGCTGAAGCGGAAAGAATTGCTCAACAACTTTCAACATCGACTCGATATTTCGACGTTCTCAACAGTTAGACATTCATGAATCGACTGTTTGGCGAATTTTACCTGCAGCCATGTTCATGGTGGGGATTTCAATTATTTAATTTTTCACATATAATTGTTAAGAGCCGTATTTTGAATAAAAATAGTGCAATTTGAAAGAATCAAAATGTGTACATGTTACTTCAGGACGGAGGAGACATCTTCTGACTCTGCTTTGTGCGGTTTGAAGTCAGAACTGAATAAAGACAGAATTTAATTTTATTATTCTTATAAATATATACACACAATTCATGCATAACTGAAGTGGATGGTCGTTCAGTCTTGTTAGTTTAATATTACTTGAACAAACACAAGATATATTTGTTATGAGAAGCATTTTTATGGCAGAAATATACGCGGAGCTTTGGTGTTTCTTGCACGGAGATTAGAACCTACGCACTTCCGAATTGTAGTCACGCATCAACAACCATTTTTAAGAATTACTTCATACTAATTCGACATTTGGATATCAATTCTCCCTTCTTATTCTAAGAAGAATTTGCACCGCTTCTTAATATTTTGTAAATCTTCCATTGAACTTTTGAAACATTTTTAAAGCCTGCTTGCCGCAGACACATCTTTCAGTCTCTCATTTTTTTTACGACTCTAGTGCGAGTATAATTTTTATGTAGCATTAGTATCTTGGAAGTAAATCTTGTTCACAGCTTCAAAACTATTAGCTGGATCTGGTCTCACAATTTTAATATCAGTGCATTAAGCGGAATATGCAGATGTGGTAATCGCAACGCCTACCCAGAGAGAGCGAACGTGGTCCTAAGACGAAGAATTAGTTATATTTAAAAAAATCTACTACTTGATAAATAACCATTAATTATTTCTTATAATTTTAGCCTCCTTCCTTGCAGTATATTTCACCAGGATTTCATGATACCACGACACATAGACTATATAATAACAGAATGTTATTTGGACAACAATAAAGAGCAAATAGTCCAAAAAGATGCTTTTTCGTTCATACAACAACCAGAACTTAATTCAAACAACTCTAACAACGTACCCCCCACATCATCCCACTTGAAGAAGAGGAAGCCCAGTGTATTGCTATTGGGCATTGATAGCGTTTCGCGTATGAACTTACGCCGTACCATGCCGGAGACATTTAAATACATGCAAAATAACCGATGGTTCGAAATGCAAGGATATAATAAAGTAAGTTTGTGATTGGAATAATATACTTTTTATCGTATATTAAGAATGGCAGTTCAGGTGGAAAACGACTTGTGAACTAGACACCTGCAGTAATTTATAAGTACAATAGACAAGTAAAGGTCAAAATAAACATTTATATCACTCAAAATCATATTTTTTACAAACGCTAAATTTTTATATATATATTATATTATTTTTATATACCTATAGTACTTTCTTACTTTCAATATATTATATATTCTTATTAATTTCCTGCTATTTATTTTATTTGTTTTTATTACAAGTAGGTTGGTGATAACACATTTCCAAATTTAATGGCTCTGATGACATCATATAATTCAACAACAGCTACAGGCAAATGTAAACCCGAATCCGTAGGTGGTCTGAATAAACCTATTTGTAATCTAATTTGGAATAATTTTAAGCAGTTTGGGTACAAAACAGCATATGCCGAGGATACGTCCTGGATGAGCACATTTAATTACCTAAAAAAAGGGTTCCAGCAACCACCAACGGATTATTATTTACGGCCCATGATGGTGGCAATTCCAAGGCAAATGAAAGTGAAGAAGATGGCAGGCTTAGCATATTGCATAGGCCGTAAACATCAAGGAGAATACATTTTTGATTACGCATTACAATTTGCGAATGCCTTTCCTGAAGATCCACTCTTCGGACTATTCTGGGCAAATTCATTTAGTCATAACTCCTTTGGTACAACAGCAACAATGGATATGAAAATGTTAGAATATCTCACGAAAATGGAGAGTGGTGGCATACTGGAACGTTCAATTGTAATATTCTTTTCTGATCATGGCATGCGGTGGGGAGAATTGCTTAATTTAAAATCTGGATTCTTAGAAGAACGACTACCGATGATGTTTATATCATTACCATCATGGTACCGAAACGAATATCCAGATTTCGTGAAAGCTTTGGAAATAAATCAACACCGTTTAACTTCACCCTATGATATCTATGCGACCATGAAGCATATACTCGAAGAGACCAACCAAGAAATTGAATTCTCTTACCTTAATGACACAGTGACGGGTTTAAGTATTCTTCATGAAATACCAGAGAATCGTTCCTGCATTGAGGCTGGTATCACCGAACACTGGTGTACTTGCATACCCTACGAAGTTTTACCCAGCACCGACGCTACTGCGACCAACGTAACTCTTTTTGTGATCAATGAAATTAATCAATATTTAGATGATAGAAATATCAGTAGTAAGTGTAGTCTTCTGAAATTAAAGAGCCTGGAGAAGGCAGAAATCAAAATGTATGAATTACCGAATCAATCAACATACAGAATAACCTTCGAAGCAAATCCAAAGAAGCCAAAATTTCAAGCAACAGCTGTTTATGATAAGATTTCAAATACAATCACTACAAATGTGGAAGATATATCTCGTCTTGATTCGTATGCTACCACCGCCGACTGCATCGATTTGAAAAAGGCGAAGAAATTTTGTATTTGCAAAACATGATTTATTAAAAGATTAGTTAGAACGCCCATTAATGGGATGAAACTTATAGCTCAGCGGTGTACATACGTATGTAGTATACACATATCCACATCTAATAAAATAAAGTCACAAAATATACATGGACTCTTGCTTAGATAGCTACGAATAATCATCAGTAGATTATTCGGGATCTTGAATTTTACCTTTAGGGCTTCAATTACGTCGACCCAACTTAAACTGTTGAAAGCATTTCTAATATCCAGAGTGGAAAGTAATACTAAGTGTTTGGAGTATCGATTACCTGACTGGGCATACTCTACGCTAGCTATTACATCGTGGATGGTTCCCAAGGTAGGTCTGCCACTTCTAAAACCATGCTGCGTGACAGACAGGCCGCCACTGTTCTCTACGGCTTCGCTAAGTCTACGCTTTATCAATTTCTCAAATAGTTTTCCTGCAATATCCAGCATACATAGCGGTCTATAAGTGGACGCTAATGTTGGGTCTCCCTTTACCATACTGATTATTAATAGTTTTTGTTTTTTTCCATATTTCTGGAAAAATTCCTTCTTTTAGGCAACCGTTGTATATGTCTAGCAGCAAAAGAGGACGTTCGATTGCCCATAGTTTCAATATTTCTGCAACTATGCCATCAGGTCCTGGCTCTTTATTGCATTTCATTGCTTTTTAGCATCTATTAGTTCTTCTTCTGTGAATAGGACAGCTTCCGTTGCTTCATAGTCGAGTTCTTCCCTCTCAACACAGTGTATTGGGAAGAGTACGTCGACTCTTATGCTTACCACATCGGTTTCCATATCAGCTGCAGGGGATTTGGCTCCTAGCTTTTTCATAACGATTTTCTAGCCCAACCCCCATGGGTTACTGTTTAGATCGTTCCTTGGCTCTTCCCATTTGTTTTTTTTTTGCTTTGGCTTATAACTTTTCTCAATTCTGCAGCTTTTCTGGGCTTTCAATAGCGAGAGTAACGTAAACCCGGACTTTTTGTCGTTGATTAGGTTTTGTGATTCTAATCATATTTCCTTCGATATTTTTGTCAGTGCCGGCTAGCATTTTCCTCACAACTTTTACGGTTTCCTCTAATTGTTTGAAAAACTTAGGGTTCACTGTTTTCCCCTTTTCTAATTCAAGCGCCAGTTTTGGCTCTTTTTATGCCTTTCACCGTTGTGGTTTCATCTGGCATCGTATTTTCTCGGATATGTTTGAGAATTTGAACATAACTGTGGCCCTCTACCGACTTTACCAACACAGCCTCCGATTTTGGTTTTGGTATTTGCTCATTCTTTTTATTCTCCTTAGCCTTCCTTGCTCCATCGGTCTGTGATCCACCGTTTCCTTTTGGTGCGGTATTGGGGCTAGATTTTTGCCGGCCTACCCTTTGCCATTTCTCAGGCTCTCGAACTCTTAGTTTCTTCGAAGAGTCAGGTGCGGCAGGACTTGGTGCATTCCTTTTGCGGTTGAAGGAGTACTTTCTTGAACAACACCTGTTTTTCGAGCTGTTGCGAGGGTGTCACCTCCGATTGCTTTCGTTGATTTGTTCAACAAGAGATCTCCTTTGCCGGTTTTCTCAGCTCGAATCCAACCTCGTCTGCAGTTTTTCATCTAGCTCTGAGACTCCGGTATTTATTTCTGTGGATGTATTCCTACTCTTCAATAGAACTGCTTTCATTTTCCTAAGCACACTCAAACATTTCTCAACTGCTTCCTCTTCTTCATCTCGCATTTTGAGAATAAACTCTGGTGGCGGAGATGCAGTTTTCCCCCTTTCTGTGTTTACGCCATTTGCAGTTACAGGGGTTTGTGTCGACGCATTTGGCGCAACTGCAATATTTTCAGACTCTTTGACGTTACTCTTACGTCTAATTCTTGAGGCGTCATTCAACTCCTTCATTTACCGTCTTTGATTTCTCTATGGTTAGCAACGATCCGCTCGTAAAAGGCGTATTCGCTTTTTGTGGTGGCGAGCGAAGCAATCTTGGTTTCCTTACGAAAGGGCTCTGCTGTAGATACCTCTCCATCATTAATGTCCTTCTGCTGTTTCTCTTCTTTTTATCTTTCTTCCTTAATTTTAACCATACCTTTGTATTTAACCAGCGCATCGTGTGCAGGTGGGCTGACCGAAATGATCAAGAGCGGGCATACTCTCGGAGGCAATGCTCCTACCCCAGTTCCCTGTGATCTTACATACACTTTACCGATCACCCCTTTAAGGTCGCAGGTGGAAACGCTTACGACCTAATCAGGGACTCCCAGTGCGCCTGTTGCATACCGGTCATGCTTTTTACATAAACAGTCGCACCTAATATGGTGAACAGACACTCACCAACACACCACCCAATATAGGAACAGACATTTGCTGGACAAACTTTCTAGCTAACTCTTACATATTTGCTGGAATGTGTAGAAGATATACTCGAGAATCCTGATATTAGTTTATTTTTGTTACTACTTGTTTTTTTTTTTATTATTGTATAATATAAATACTCTACCGACTCGTATCAAATCTAACTAGGAACTTTGTGAACTTATAACAGTTCCCTTTTTATCGGAAGCCATTATATAACTACAAACTAATTTTTCTTACATATGTATGTACATGCATATGTACCTTTATATGCAGTTTTCTAGCAAAGGCTCAAAGAAATTATATTACAACCCATATATCAATATGAGGCCCTATGCTCCAATGGGAGATACAGGAAACGATGATGATGGTGATATCCCCATATGCTTGGAATACAAATTAAAAGCAGATTGTGCAATATTGGTATAAAATGAAGGCAGTTTGAGAGTGCGTTACATGGTACAGACATATTTCTAAAAATTAAAATTCACTAATTTAATATTTTGCTATTTAAATGCAATTTAATACAGAAATATTTTTAAATTTGACTGTCACCTATCATTAAAACTATATTTAAAAAAAGTAAGTATTACAATATTGGTATCAATCTAAAAATAATAATTAAGTAAGCATTATATTTTGAGGCGGAGATGAAGCGAAACGTGTTAGGATTAACTTAATTCAACGAAGTTTTTGAGTAGGACTGCCCCTTCATTTGGCCTGAAGCCGTTTTGTTCTTTTCGCAATTTTGCGTTGAGGATGGACGATATTCTTTTCAAATTGATGAACGCTTTAACTTTTTGTACAGCATTAAGTAGTGTGATACCGCGCCAATTTTTGCATTGGCTCAGGTCGCCCTTTTCTGGGATGGTAATGAGTACGCGGCCGCCGCACACTGGGGATTTAGCGGAAGAAAGTCAAATTTTCAACATACCACCTACGCAATGTTTAATGGTATTTCTAAATTCCAGAATAGAACCAACAATAAAATCAAAAAGAATTACTAAACTCCGACTTACAGTTTTTTTTTATAGATATGTCAAAAGTATAATTTTTGTATAGTATTGAACTGACTAAGAAAAAACTTCAAAGCCCAAGGTGGTTTTTTTTCCTTTTGCTTGAGCCGACTTCCAATTTTTTATTTTTCACTTAGGGTACGATATTTTTATATATTTTAGCCGGAAGAACAAAGGCTGTGAAGCATTTGATTATCTATTTATAATTAATTTTACGAAAAAAAAAAATCATATTCCTTCATATTCTTGGATCTGCAAGTTGAGCTACATTTACCTACGGTCAGAAACTAGTATCAACGCGTTCCTTAATAGTGTCTCTTTCAGTTTTAATCAATTGCAGGTGCCACCAGGCGCCACTGATTATTTTTTGGCAATGATAATAACTAAACGCTTTCTAGTGTGTGCATAATGATAACGAAACACTTTTAATTTTGTTTTGACATTTTGAGGGTAATTCAGAATTATGAACTTACATGTATCCTGTGCGTAAATATTTGCTGGCTTATATTAATAAAAAAAAAAAAATTAAAATTTATGAATTTTAAAAAATATTGTTTTTTAAATTTTTTTTAAAAAATAGTTTTTAAACATGTTCTTTTCATACACAAATATATACAACTTCGTTAATAGTAAAAATGTAAATATTTTTTGGGATGTATACTTTTTTCCGCATCTCTGTACAAAAATCCCCAGTGTGCGCCGTAGCCGAATGGGTTGGTGCGTGACTACCATTCGGAATTCACAAAGAGAACGTAGGTTCGAATCTCGGTGAAGCACCAAAATTAAGAAAAAAGTTGTTTCTAATAGGGGTCGCCCCTCCGCAGGGAATGGCAAAACTCCGAGTGTATTTCTGCCATGAAAAAGCTCCTCATAAAAATATCTGCCGTTCGGAATCGGCTTGAAACTGTAGGTCCCTCCATTTGTGGAACAACATCAAGACGCACACCACAAATAGGAGGAGGAGCTCGGCCAAACACCCAAAAAGGGTGTACGCGCCAATTATATATATATATATAATGAGTACGCCCTCTTTCCAGTCACCAGGGATGGTGGCGTCTGTCCGCATTGATTGTATGATAGGATACAGCTCGCGGTCAATAATGTTGGCACCATACTTGAGCAGTTTGGCTGGTAGATCGTCTGGTCCAGGAGATTTGTTGTCTTTTAATTTACTTGCTACCTATGAGATGTTCTCGAAAGCCAGCGGATCTGTGGATATACTGCTATTAGAGTTTCTTCTATGTGCGTTGTGTTCAAGTGCTATCGTCTCTTCGCTAACGGCGTCGCGTTTAAAAAACTCCTCTCAACGATGAAGATGGTCTTCATCTGTCGTCGGAATGCTACCATCATTTGCTTTGATGGGGGTACACGTTGGGCTTAGAGTTTGTTAATTTCTTAAAAGCTATGTAGCTACCTCGTAAGTTCTTGGTATTTGCTGCATGTTCTGCTTCGCATGCAGTACTTTCGGCTAAGTTTCTCTTGTCTGCCTTTACTGAGCTTCTGATGCGACGGTGTATATCATTGTACGTGGGGTGGGTCCGCGATCTGGTAATGGAGAGTTGTTTAATTGAGCTTTTAATTGTTTACGCTCTTCGACCAATTGCCAAGACCTATTGCTAATCCAAGGCTTTATTTTGTGTTGTTTAAGCCCGAAGCCTTTTCAGCGGCCTGAAAGCATGCAGTGGTGATTTGATTCATACTAAGCTATTGGTCGGGGAGTGCGTTAGACAGCTATTGCTGGTACAGTTGTACAGTAGCCGGGTTTTTCAAATTCTCTACATTGAAAATCATTTTACGCGTTTTTCGTATTGGAATAC
>JAYXIM010046133.1:0-56894 GCA_037575425.1 Anastrepha fraterculus
CTTCGTAACGAAGACAAAGTTCACCGGCGACCAAATAATGATCTCTATATATATCAGCACCCCTGTAAGTGTGAACATCGGTTAGGGAATTGTGAAAACGTCTGCTGATTAGAAGGTGGTCAATTTGATTTCGAGTGCGTCCGTCAGGAGACTGCCACGTATTATTATGGATGTTTCGGTGCGGAAATTTCGTGCCGCCAATAAAAAGATTGTGGCTTACGCAAAATTTAAATAGACGTTTTCCATTATTGTTTCTGCTTGATTCTTAAGCATGTCTACCCATTAGTTTTTCAAAGTTTCTGTTATCTGCCTACTTGAGCCTTAGGGGACGGCTATGACTATGTCCGCTTTTGGGGTAGAGCTGATATTCTTCTTCTTCTTCTTAATTGGCGCGATAACCGCTTACGCGATTTTGGCCGAGTTTAACAAAGCGCACCAGTCGTTTCTTTCTCGTGCTAACCGGCGCCAGTTGGACACACCAAGTGAAGCCAAGTCCTTCTCCACCTGATCTTTCCAACGCAGAGGAGGCCGCCCTCTTCCTCTGCTACCACCAGCTGGTACCGCATCGAATACTTTCAGAGCCGGAGCGTTTGTATCCATTCGGACGACATGACCCAGCCAACGTAGCCGCTGGATCTTTATTCGCTGCGCTATGTCTATGTCGTCGTAAAGCTCATACAGCTCATCGTTCCATCGTCTGCGATATTCGCCATTGCCAACGTGCAAAGGTCCAAAAATCTTACGCAGAATCTTTCTCTCGAACACTCCAAGCGTCGCTTCATCGGATGTTGTCATCGTCCACGCTTCTGCGCCATACGTTAGGACGGGCATGATGAGAGTCTTGTAGAGTGTTAGTTTTGTTCGTCGAGAGAGGACTTTACTGCTCAGTTGCCTACTTAGTCCAAAGTAGCACTTGTTGGCAAGAGAGATTCTACGTTGGATTTCAAGGCTGACATTGTTATCGGTGTTAATGCTGGTTCCTAAATAGACGAAGTCTTTTACAACCTCGAAATTATAACTGTCTACAGTGACGTGGGTGCCGATACGCGAGTGCGCCGACTGTTTGTTTGAAGACAGGAGGTACTTCGTTTTGTCCTCGTTCACCACCAGACCCATTCGCTTTGCCTCTTTATCCAATTTGGAGAAGGCAGAACTAACAGCGCGGTTGTTAAGGCCGATGATGTCAATATCATCGGCATACGCCAACAATTGTACGGTCTTATAAAATATTGTGCCTGAGCGATTAAGTTCTGCGGCTCGTACGATGCTCTCCAACATCAGGTTAAAGAAGTCACACGACAGCGAGTCACCCTGTCTGAAACCTCGTTTGGTATCAAACGGCTCGGAGAGGTCCTTCCCAATTCTGACGGCGCTGCTGGTGTTGAGCAACGTCATCTTACATAGCCGTATTAGTTTTGCGGGGATACCAAATTCAGACATCGCGCCATACAGGTAACTCCTTTCCGTACTATCGAATGCAGCTTTGAAGTCGACGAAAAGATGGTGTGTGTCGATTCTCCTTTCATGGGTCTTTTCCAAGATTTGGCGTATTGAGAATATTTGGTCGATGGTGGACTTTCCAGGTCTGAAGCCACACTGATAAGGTCCAATCAGTTGGTTGACGGTGGGCTTCAGCCTTTCACACAATACGCTCGCTAGAACCTTATAGTCGATATTTAGAAGACTAATCCCGCGTTAATTGGCACAAATTGCAGGATCGCCCTTCAAATGGATTGGGCAGAGCACACTTAAATTCCAATCGGCAGGCATGCGTTCATCCGAACATATTTTGCATAGGAGCTGATGCATGCACCTTACCAGCTCCTCGCCGCCATGTTTGAATAGCTCAGCCGGCAGTCCGTCGGCGCCCGCGGCTTTGTTGTTCTTTCGCCGCGTTATCGCTATTCTCACCTCCTCATGATCGGGTAGCAGAACAACAATTCCGTCGTCAACGATTGGGGTATCGGGATCTTCACTTTCTCGGTGACATGCGCAGCTGTCACTGTTTAATAGGTTCGAGAAGTGTTCCCTCCATAATTTAAGATTGCTCTGTACGTCAGTCACCAGTTCGCCGTCTTTGGTCTTGCAGGAAAGATCTGATATTAGGGTCTAGTAAATCATAAAATCCATCTTTTGCATCGTCTGTATCTGGTTCGGTAGGTGCATAGCATTGAATTATAGTTATGTTGCGGATTTTGATTTTAAATCGGGCCGTCATTATATGCTCTGAAATAGGGTTATATCCTAGTAACGTGCTTTTTGCGTGTTTGTCCACAGCGTACGTTCCATGTTCCAATTCGGGTCAAATGTTAAAAGCTGAAAGTCGTCGTCATATAAGAGATGTTGTATCCGAGGCATATTTCCGTTTTTTGAATGTATTAATTTTCCGGTTGGGTCACTAGCCCGACGCAACCTGCTTTACGTAAGCAGGAAAGTGATGGAATTTAAGGTGACCACGCTCACCTTACAACCATTTGGTTGTTACCTTCTCACGTTAATTCACTTCATAACCAAGTACTTCAATATTGGTATAAAACGAAAGCTGTTTGAGACATACATCAATCTAATAAAAATAATTAATTAGAAATTATATTTTGAGACCGAGATGAAACGAAATGGAATAACTTAATTCAACAAGACATACACAACAAGGGCACACAGCCTACGTTTTCAACTGCTAGAAGGCAGAAGGTGATTGATCTCACTCTATCAAACTCAAAACTTGGGTAGTCAATCAAGAACTGGAGAGCCCTTGCCGAAGATTCGTGCTCAGACCACAGGTACCTTGAGCTTTAGTGTGGCGAGGAGTCACGTCAAAGTCCCGCCGTGGCGCCTCTTAGACTTCGGAAAGAACAGGCCATTGAGGCGGTTGGTGAGAAACTCAACGCTGCCTTAACTGAATGTTTTGAGTCAGCCTGTCCAATTCAATCTCTCCCTGACCGGACTCCCGTTCCTTGGTGTGCGTGAGTCGAGAAAACTTCGAAATCGAACCCTCAAGGCTAATCTTGCTGAGGACTGGGAGCGACACCGTGAAGTTCAGAAGAACTACAAGAGGCTTATTCGGGAATCGAAAAGAGCCTCCTATAGGGAATTCTGCAGCGGTATTGAATCTCTGAGTCACACAGCGAAATTGGTTAGGATCCTGAAAAGGGACCCAATTGCAAAGCTGGAGTCACTTAGGAAATCTGATGGCTCCTACACGGAGAAGCAAAGTGAGACACTCAGCTTCCTGATGGAATCTAACTTTCCAGGTAATCAGATAAAAGTCAGCCGGCAACAGCCCTTATTGATAAAGGTGGTTGTCGGCATGGCTGGTACGTTGCCAGATCTGTGGTGAATGAGGCCGCCATTCGATTTGCCATGAAAGCTTTTGGCGGCTACAAGGCGCCCGGACCAGATGGTATATATCCTGGCATGCTGAAGGAGGGAGCAGAGTGCGGGACAGCAACCTTGAAGAAAATCTTTTACTGCCTTCCCACGACAGTCGGTTCTACGTAACCGGAACGACCCGGATTTATATCCGGCCAAGGACAGTCACTTCAGCAGTATTCCTCGTATATGCACGGGGAATATTTATGCTGCTACAACAACAACAATAACAAAATCTTTTCTGCATGCCTGGCACTGGCCTCTATACCCCACTCTTGGATAATGGTGAGGGTCGCCTTCATCCCAAAGGTTGGAAGAGATGACTACACCAGCCCCATAAGCTTTAGACTCAGCGGACTCCTTTCATGCTGATAAGTCTCGAACGACTGGTGGAATTGCGCATACGTCAGAAGTCGCAGAAGGCTCACCCTCTGTATCCATTTCAGCCCGCCTATCAAAGTAAAAAATCCTGCGAGTCGGCACTGCAAGACCTTGTTGCTAGGGTAGAACTGGCCATCGACAGGAGGGACTAGGCTTTGAGCATCTTTTTAGACATAGAGGGGGCGTTTGATAATGCAACTTTTGACAGTATGTGCAGCTCTGCTAGTAGACACGGTGTAGACCGGGTGCTAGTGAATTGGATTCGTTCGACGCTGGCCCAAAGAATCGTCTCGGTACGAGCAGAGGAAGATCTGCTGGTGACATCAGGGGTTAATATAGATTGCCTCAAAGCGGTGGGCTGTCTCCATTGCTCTGGTGCATAGTGATCGATCCTCTGCCCACCACTTTAAACGACTCGGGAACCTACATTCCCATGACAGCCGGTTCTACGTTACCGGAATGACTCGGGTTTTTCCCGACCAAGGGCTGCCGCCCGAGTAAACTAGCCCTGTGTAGTGAACAGCATATCACCCCACCCCTACCGTCACAAGAACAACTCCTTGCAGCAACCTATGGATCTACACGGCTATGATAAGACCTATTATCACCTATGCGTCAGGTCGGGAAGAGTGGAGCCCCTCTCGTGGGAGTCAGAAGGGCCTTATGGAGACTACAACGTACTGTGACCTTCTGTTGCGTCGGAGCTTTTCCGACAACTTCAGGCCCGGTATTAGAAGCTCTGAAGTCTACCACCACTTGAAGTTTCCATCCAAGGAGAGGCCTTGAAGGCCATCGTGCTTGACAAAAGATACAGTGTGGTGCTGCCAGAGGCTCAACTATGGTCAAACTCAGAAAATGAGCCCGGCAAACACTGTTTTCGCATTCTCACGGATCTCTCCAGGACCGAGCACGTCTGCGGCTCTGGAGTCTACGTGGAATCCAGCGGGACAAAACTACACTTTGCTCTTGGAATGCATACATCTGTGTTTCAAGCGGAGGTGTATGCTGTTTAAGAAGCGATGAACTTTATTGTGGAAAACAGATGAAGGGGCAGATCTATATGTGTCTGCAGCGATAGCCTAGCTCTTGGCCAGTTCAAGGGTAGTCGAGTCCTGTAAATCTAGGCTAAACTACGTCGGTAGACTCAATGACCTGATGCTAAAATCGGTCCCGGGACACGTGGGTATCGCGGGTAACGAGATCTCTGACTCTTTAGCCAGAATGGGCTCTGAGGCCAACTTTCTTGGCCCGGAGCCGGTCTCCCACTCCATTCTGCTGCCATCTAAGCTACGGTTAGCAAACGGGTTACTCTAACCCACAAGCGAGCTTGGCAGACTGAGAGAGACTGCAGATGAACAAAACTGATGTTACCTGTCATGTCCGCAGTTCCTCCTGTCACTAAGCAGAGGGACTGTAGGAAGCTCGTTTTCATAACAGTCGGTTCTACGATACCGAAACCACCCGGATTTATATCCAGCCAAGAACTGTCACCCCAGCAGCATTTCCCGTATATAAGTATGGGGAATGTTTATGCTGCTAAAACAACAACTGTAGGAAGCTGGTTGGACTGATGACGGGTCACTTTCTATGGGCAAAGCAAATGGAAAAGGCGGACATCTCAGATAGTGCACTCTGCCCAGCATGTGGAGAGGATGAGACGGTCGAATCAGGCTTGAGGTTTTTGGCGCTGATGTGTTAAGAAGCGACCACCTTGGCTCCTTGGCACCACAAGATCTACTTAGATTTCTTCGGAGTCGAGTAGATTAAAAAAAATTCAAAAAGGGAACCAGAGTGCAGTAAAATGGATTTACTTGTGTCTGGGTGCTGTACTTGCTAGTCTGTCCCGACAAAAAAAAAAAAAATTCAACAAAGTTTTTGCGTAAGACTGCCCTTCATTTAATAGTAAATATTATTGTATTTTGTAGTTAAACGTTGAAAAACTAATCACAACACTGGTTTCAAACGAAAAAATATTTAGACAAAATTTACCTTTCTCTAATGCAAATGTGCAATATAAAACAGTGGAAAATAATGCAAATGTGCCGCACATAGATCTTTTAGCGAGGGAACGAAGTGAACTATAGATCCTTAAAAACGGATTGATAAAAGCCATAGTGGGCCACACATAAGCCCCTGGTAATAGCGCAAAACAACAAATTAGAAGTCACACACCACAAATAAGGCAAGAGCGCTGGAAGTCAAGAGACGGAACCCCGATAGACGGCGAGACTTATACCAAATATTGATAAACGATATGACAGACAGTTCGCAGAAGTGAACTTCTATAGATGCTATCCGGACATGGGTATTTTCGAAAATAACAAAACAAAATAGGGAAAACGGAAACCACTGAATACATATATACACATGTACCTATTGACGATGGAGATCAGACATTCATGAAATGTGAGAGAAACAGTATTTATCAGAAAGCCTACTTGGATATCTCTGCGACCCTCTTTACCACCTGGACGAAGAAGATCAAACTACAGATACACATAACAGTCGATGACACACAAATACCGACCGTTAATAACACCAAAATCTTGGCCGTTACCATTGATGGTATGCTTTCTTTTTCCGCACACAAACCAGCTATTTCCAACCAGGTACTCAAATCGCTAGCTGATAGCATTTGAGGCGAAGACAAAGGAATGTTGCTGGCGACATTTAAAGCAATTGGCCGGCCGGTTTTGAATAATGCTGCCCCCGTGATACGCACTGAACAAAGCTCCAGACCTGTCAAAATACTGCAATCAGGACAGCCAATATATGTCTGGCATGTGAAGGCACACCGCACGATTCTAACCACCTATTCACACGCCCTCAGCGTATAATATTCCTATGAATATTTGGGTAATCGCCATAAATTGGTTTAAGCGTTGATTAGTAAAAATAATAAATACAGTATATTATCATTAATTAATTCACATTATTTTTTATCTTAATTTTGAATTATATACAAAAAGGTGTTTTCATATGGACTACTCTATTCGGTACTCATTATCGCAATTTACATAGGACAAAAGAAATTCCATTTTCTTCGATAAATGTAACAATTTCTTTCGATCCAACTCAACGCTTCCATTACAAATGGCAAACAGTTTATAAAAATCACTATTGGTTGTAGATTTATTCTGTTTTAGATGCTTTTTAGCCAACACCAGAAGTCGATATATGTCACTGAGTGCTGCAAGTTTGTAATAACACGATGACATTAGCAAGCGCGCATCAGAATCTAATTGATCCCGACTTCCCGTTAATGTAATTTCATTGCACACTTTTACGCCTACGCCGACATTCTTTGTCGTCAATGCTTCCATTTCAACCGACACAATAGCATCTTCGACGTCCTCGAAATTCGTACCAAATTTTAAAACTAAGCTTAAATTAACTATATATACAACTGCCTCCGCTGGACTTGTATAATGTTCGCCATTAAAGTAGCGAACCATACAACCATAAGCGCATAATATATTCCACAGATTATAATGTATGCAAGTTGAAGGAGTCTTTTTACAAATACTAGAAAATTTTGGAATATTTTTTTCAACAGCAGGTATATTCAAGGCATCTGGTTGATTCGCTTTGTCGCCGATTATTTCTACAATTTTCGGGTTTTTTGATTTCACCCACCATGGTTTATAACTGGGCAGTAACTTCATTATTTCGCCACAATCGATCATATTTTTGAATTCAGCACGTTCCTCTGATGTCAAGCGATTCCATACTTCATCCGCATCATTAATATCAACATCTTGTAGACGTATCGCAATATCTTCAACATCGTCTTCATCCAGTGCCCCTTCATCATCACAGTCTGCAGCATCCGTCCCTTCGTTATCAGAATCGATCGGGTCATTAAAATCGTGTCCCAGACCTGCTTCGCTCTCATGCATTCGCCTCAAAATGTCATAGATTTTTTTCATATCTTCATGTGAATTAGGCTCGGACGAGGTTAATGCGTCTTGTATGCAATCTTTATAAAATTTTTCTGAACACTTCAAGTGCTCCGGCGTTTTATAACACTCAACAGAACAATACAAGGCATTACATTTAGGACAAGTGTATTTAAAATTGGCCTTTTGACAACTGGAACAAAAATTAGAATGAAATAAATTAATAGTAATGCATTTCCAAAATTATAACAAGGCCAGCTTACAATTGACAATATATTGAAGCTGAAGCCATATTTAACTGGAAGAAATTTTGCTAAACAAAACACAAGCACAAGAATGCACAACTTTCAGAGTAAATAGTTCTTCCAACTTTGACATTTGACAAGTGTGACATCTGGTGGATAAATAATATTTTACTCTTGCCAGAGCTACTAAAAATTATTTATATTTATATCCACACTTAAAGGCATTGTAAAGGTACTAAGGTACTCGATTCGCCTTGATTGCATCCCAAGAATGATAGAATACAAGACTGCGCTTTCCGAATCCGCTGTGAAATCTCTTCAAATAAACACCCAAAAGGAAGAGAAATAGTTAACGAAAATCATGGAAAATGTACATACATACACTTTCTACCCACTTCATCATTGGCAAAAATCACGTAAATAAATCTATTTACATATCACTGTAATTCTTGCCTTCACAATTTAATAATACGTTCACAAATGCATTAATCACCTATAAATCAACCAAATTAATCTACCCGTTCACATATGGCAGATTACCTGCAAAATTGGCAATCAGCTGTCAATACTACTTTGAGAGGTTTTTCTTCATAGAAATTATTTTGGTGGAATATTCGTTGTTTTTGGTTTCTTTAATTATTATTAACAATATGAAAAAATACAAGGAGAAGGAATAGCGAATTTAATTGCGGAATAAACAGTTGGAGGAAATCCGTATGCGACGTTTACTGAGGTTGTAAAAACGTTTATGGACACACGCTTTTTTCTGTAAAATGAATCCCTAATTAAAAATATTTAACAGAAATTTTATTAGAATTATGTTGACAGACCTGTTTTCTTTGCCGTCTTCCATTTTATTTAGTTTTTATTTTGATGTTTCTCCTTACATTCGCAATAAAAATTATGGATAACACAGAAAGCACAGGGTTGTATGTCGAAAAGTATCGTTATTATCTAGGATTATTTTATAATAAAAGACTTTGGGATAGAACTTTTGTATGGGAAATCGCGCTTTTTAATTATGCATTTTGACTTAAGTAGATCATCTACTTATATGTGAACGTATTATAAGACACTGTAATTCATTTTTATTAGTTTGTTTCATTTAAAAGTCACAAATGTTAAAATGACAAAATTGCTAAGCCATTCACTGAAAATTTGCAAACAAGTAACTTCTCTTCCTTTGTTTATTTATTTGAAAAGATAATCAAAATTGCAGAAAATAAACAAGCGGTTGTCGGAAGGCACTAGAGTATTCTGTATACCGTCGAGCGGTATTGTATTATATTGAGTGTTTTTTCAAAAGCTTGAAAACTTAAAATAATGATAAGAAACAGAAATATTATTGGGATACATTTCTTTTATTATAATCTGGTACATAGTTTCATGGCATTTATTTTTTGAATATGATATCCGCCATATGTCCGCCGCGGCAATGAGTTATATAATCCATTCGAAGCAAAAACTCAGTCAGCATATCAGTCTAATAGCAACTCCTTTCTCATTTCGAAAAAATACGGACTGATGAGGCCGTCAGCGTATAGGCTGCACGTAATATGAGCTCTATGAATTCCTAACTTGAGTTATTTTTTTTCAAAGCAAATATCCATAATTTCAAAGTCTTGTTCTGCCGCTTAATGATTCATGATAACTTGCCTAATCTTACTGAACATAGTATGACAAACTTGATAGCGATCGTTCTCATACACCTAAAAAACACCTGATATGTAAACATAAAATTACACATTTCCGTTAAGATGTTTCAAAGATTAACTTAGATTAGTAATTAATTTATATGGAGCAGGCAACTCCGACGGGAAATATCAACGCGCATGCGACTATTTGACAGATAGCAACTGACATATTTCACTTGCCGAATAGACTGATAAATGTGCTTTTTTATTCGAGGTAATTTCTTTAGAAGTTTTGCTTGAGTCGAGAAAAGTACTTAGGGTAGGTTTGTGACTGTTGTTAAATTTTCTGGTTTGTCGATCGTTCGCGGAAAATCTACCAAAATAGCGCCACCAACCCCAACCAAACGTGTGAAGATGTCGGAGAGTAGTAGCAATGTTGTGAATGGGAGCAACTACGAGACATTGCATCAAGGACGTCTCAATATGTACAAATCCAAGGTTGGAGTCGTCCTCGGAGCTCAATGGGGCGATGAGGGCAAAGGCAAAGTGGTTGACATGCTGGCATTGGAAGTAGACATAGTTTGCAGGTGTCAGGTAAGACATTAATCACTTACAAAATATATAAATGCCTAATGAAGAACTGCGATCAACGAAGTGTTATATTTTGCGGTCTTGAATTCACATTGCTAATCGTGTCGGCTTCTGTAATACATAGTAAATTAGTAATAAGTTGAATAGAGTTAGGTAAGGGAAAAATGGAGTCAACTTAATATCGAGGATATTTTTGTGAATGCTCCAGTCGCAGCGTGTTTTAATATTCATTCACAAGAAATACATAACGACACACCAAAGGCCATGCATGTGATTGCTGGGCGAAATTCTTCTCTATTCGCATTTTCGGTTCTCAATGTTTACATAACATCTACTTTTTGCATTCGTCTCGCCTTTAATCGAGTAGTGAATAACCGTCAATTGTGATTCACTTTTGCCTCCCGCTTCCCTAGGCGTCATCCGTCTGCTTG
This sequence comes from Anastrepha fraterculus, assembly GCA_037575425.1. NCBI lineage: Eukaryota > Metazoa > Arthropoda > Insecta > Diptera > Tephritidae > Anastrepha > Anastrepha fraterculus. The sequence goes on from JAYXIM010046133.1 coordinate 10,551, forward strand.
TGCTTGTATTTCCCTATTATATTTATGTCAATATGTATGTTGATTCGTGTCTATGTGTGTAGAAAAGCCGCGGAGATTTCGTAGAACAGTATTCATTGTATATTGTTTATAATATCGGGTCGTTCTTCTCGAGTTTTTAATAATTACTGCAAATATTTTTTAGATATACACCCCAAATATGCTTATACACAAATATATAAAACTGGATACTACCAGTTTGAGTATCTATTGTTGTAAGGGCATTTTATATGGTTTATACCTATAGTATACTTATTTTGTAAAACTATCAAAATGATGAATAGGCTCAGATTTCACTTAAACTTGGTTGTCGTAGCCGACTGGGTTTTATGTAGACATGAAACATCAAAGCAAACCTTGTTAGCATTTCTGCAATAGGAAGACTTTTAAAAAACATCTGCCATTTAAAGCTGGTATAAAACTGTAGGCCCCTCCATTTATGTGATAACACCAAGCAGCTCGCCACAATTCGCTCAAAATTTAGCAAAGAATGTGCGCCAATTGTAAAATACAAATAAAGTAATTAATTTTCATCAAATGTAATCTCACTATCTAAATACTGTGTTTGTAAGTGAAGAATACTCTTACATAAAACTAGGAATGGCTGGTTATACGCAATTAACGCCTCTTATCTTATCTGGAAACTACCTATATGTACATTTGTATGCATCTACAGAAATTTTACTGATATACTTGCACAAAAATACTTTAAGTTACTTTTACATATTGTTGCATAGTATTTATATCTAGGACTTGGACTATGAAGCTATTAAAGCTCATATACATATCTATTAAATATAGTATGTTTGTGTAAGGCTTACAAAGATAAAATCTAAACGCAACGTCGGTGGCTCGCCCATCCGTCCACTGCAAGCCTGTTCGGAAAATTGCTGTGAGTTCAATGACACAACTAAAGACGAAGATTTTTCCATATTTTTCCTACACACATATTCTGAAATGCAAAACTACTCTCAAGGTCATCTCTATCAAACAAACAAAATTGGAACATATCAAACATTTAATGGTGATAAACGACTGTTTCGCAAGCGTCATTAGTATTTTTGATTTCCATAGCAGTTTCATTCAACGAGAGAATCTGGCTAAAATCGGTTACAAAGTTGAAAGAAAAATGTGAAGAGCGTGAAAACCGAAAAAATCACCACATACATAAATGATGCAACATTTCTCGCGAATTGAATGCGTACTAATTCGGGCTGTCAGATTTTTTAAAGAAGTATGTAAAAATATTTTTTTTTTTACGTATACTCGAATTATATGTATGTACTCGGAGCTATTTTTGCGTAAAAACTTGAATATTAACTGATGTAAAAATTAATTGTTTTAATTGCCGAATTCGAAGATATATTTATTCAATCTCTATACATTGTGAAAAATGCATTAATATGTACGTATCTAGATACATATGTATGCATGTATATCATAATATAAGCTATAAATCTCTTTGGTACGATTTGTACCTTTGCCAAATATTTATTTTCTCATCTTTTTATTACCGTACCGTGAAATAATCTACACTTGATATACATACTTACATATGTATTGTACATACATACATATATACATATGTTAGTTCAAAGAAATGTATCATCCCTATAGTAAATGAGACAAGCCCGAACCAGCTCATTAGCATTGAGTTTATTCTTTAGCGTTGCTTTCCTTTCATAATGGTTCGAAACGGTTTTCACCAGATGCTAACAGATAAATTGAATTCTATATGGAATAATATAATTTCTTTATAGAATATCGGTAAGGATTCTGAGATTTTTGCGTTTGACCTCAACTTATCGATCTGGACCGAATTCAGCACAATTTTTTTTTTACAACATACATTCGCGATGCTAATATTATTAGAGATTGTATGTTATAATTTAAGGGGTTATATACAGCTAGAAGGCCGAAAAAAGTGAATTTTTCAGAATTTCTTCAGAGAAAACTTTTAAATTTTTTGATTAATTTATTATCTTTTAACTGTATTTTAAGACTTAGTATATCCTTTATTTGGAAAAGAGCTACAGCTGATCTCTGAACTGGATCCTCTGAAATTAAAAAAACCGAACAGATTTCCTTAAAGTAATGTTAAATGTAGTAATTATTCGAAGGAATAAGCAAAATCATAAATTTTTTTTTTAGAAAATGGCGGTTTCTCAAAAAATAAAAATCGATTTTAGACAAAAATTTCGTCCTTAAATTGTTTATTGAAAAATAAATATTTATCGGTGAAAAAATCTTCGATTAATTACTAAAAAATATTTAAGAACCTGGTGTTAAAATTTCAGACTAATCGGTTTTGCCGTTTTCGAGAAATGTTGGTCACCGATTTTGAAAACACCATTTTGAGAAAAACGCTTTTAAAGTTTGAAAAGCACTGAAACGTCTTTTGAAATTTGCGTGTAACTTCGAAAATATTCACCGGAACGATATTAAAATTTCTAATTGTATATAACCCTAACCCCTTAAGCGTATCCATTTGGCATCAGCTGAAAAACATTTGTTATGTGTATAATTTGGAGCATGTGTTTCTTTGAGTCTGTCCAATGTTTTGTACACATATATATTATATGTTTTTATTCTTATAAATAATGTATTCATTGGACTCGAATAAAATAATAAGTAGTAAAATATTGTCTACTTTTTCCATAAGTCTGAATCAACGACTGATAAAGAATTTTAGCAGATTATTTCATAACTATATACATTTAAAATATAACTAAGATGTTTTCTTTCATAATTTGCAAATTCTTTTTCAGGGTGGAAATAATGCTGGACACACTGTTGTGGCTAATGGCACAGAATTTGATTTTCACCTGCTACCCAGTGGCATCGTCAATGAGAAATGTATCTCTGTGATCGGTAAGTGGAGGTTCCAAAGGTTAATAATGGAATACGAAAATTGTAAAGGGTGAAATAAGTAAAAGTAACCTTAAACTAAGTATTCAAAGTAAACTAAACTTGCTGCAGCCTCGTTCAGTTTCTATGTGCTTAAATATTTGGTCGTGAAAGAAAATTGCCATCGTTGTTGTTTTTCTTTTTTTTTTCAAAGTCACACACACCGTCTATGTTGACGTTATTTCAATGTATTCAATGTAATAAAAAAAAGAAAAGATGAAAGTGAGAAAACTCATTCAAACTGCTTGAGAATGCGGTTTTTCATGTAGATGTGATTATCAATTGCGTCGACAATTCCCTCAGTTTACGGTCACGGCCACTCTATGGGTTAGACTTTCGATTTTAGAAAACTCAATGTGAATTTTGTGTGCCAAAATTCATTTTTTATACATACACATGTATGTATGTATGTATGCATGCACATCTCTCAAAGATAATCGCAAATTATCTGATACTAAAATATACGGGAAATCACCTTTTACAATGTACAGAGCTTTATTATTGGCTTACATTGTATACATTTGAATCAACGTGTTGTCATTCCGTCAACCTAACTTATTTATATATTCTTAAACCTGTTTATAAATATTAATTAGAATACATAGTTGAAATTATTTCATAATTGAATCAGTTATTATGGCAAGGGAATCATTATTTAATTGTAAGTATCACTTGTCACGCAAATCAACAAGTCACAATTCGTCATTTTGCATGCATATAATATATATGTGGGTACATCTGTACAAGTGTCTATAAAAAGGGCCGTATGTTTGTACATATTTACATACATACTATTCATATGCATTAGTATATAATTATTATTCAGAAGATTAAGTGGTTTGCTTTTAAATGTTTAATCGATGATTTCTGCTCTCACGAAATGCCACTGCCATTTCCAAAGCTTTGTCGGTGCCTTGGTACAGCACTGTCAATGAGTGTCACAAGACTAATGAATAATAAAAGTAATCGCACATGTATATGTATATACCTATGTACGTACATATATAAGTACTTTATGCACATAATCCATAGAACTTCATTGCGGCAATACTATAAAAAACGCATGCAATTGTACGGGAACATGAAAGGCTATGAAAGAGCATTAAAGTTGATTTGTCGATGGCATATAAAAATAGAAAAATTAGATTTGGAAAATTATCGGCACGATTTTCATTCATACTAAATATTTCATCAATTTCTGCTTACATGCTCTCATTACTTTCAATTAAAGAATTATATGGTAGGCCTGCAGTCACTTTGTAACTTTTACAGTTACATTTTTGTATTGGTCAACATTTACAAAAATGTTGATAAAGTTCCACGTTGTTATTTACATATTCCAGATAACTTAAATTTTGTAAAATTTAGTGGAGAAGATGTAGGCCGTAATACTTGAGTGTTAAAAACTAAAATGCTTAGAAATGGTGAAAAGGCCCAACAATTCTAACGAATCTTTGCTGGCGCCAAGTAAGGCAATTGTCCGGACGGTTTTAAACTACTCTTCAGCTCTCTGTTCCCCGGGGACCGGTAGGACGCATTGGTTGAAACCGCAGACCTACTACAAAACAGCAACAGTCACCGGACTTGCATTACACCACCAACGCACTTTGACACTTGTAACTTTGAGAAGTCATAACTTCGTTTATTTGGAAATACATATTGTGAGCGTTGAAACCCAGCAGAGAATCTATCTTGACAGGGTTCCTTAAACTACATTAGTACGAAGGCGACGAGCAAAAACCACACTCTATAAGACAACTGTGTGGCGCAGAAGCCACAAACAAATGACAACACCCGATGAGGCGAACTTTGGAGTGGCTTGAGAGAACATGATTCGGCGGAAGACTTATGGACCTTCGGCCAAAAATCGATGGCTGTGGCTGCACCATTTAAGAGGAAAAAGGAATATAGAATCGTCTATTGTGGGAATGACTTTAGCTTGTCGCAAACCCCGAAAGAGATGTTTTTTATGCTGTTCAACCATCTTTCAACACACCTCTTCGCCAATTTCCAAGTATACGGTTGTAATTGTTGTTGTTTAGCAGCATAAACATTCCCCATAAGTAGAATGGTGCTAGATTGACAATTTCTTGACCGGATATAAATCCGGGGCAGCTTATACATATGTTTTGACGGCACGCACTTCCTGTCAATTGTTTACAAATGAAATTGGCGATTGGAAAACTCGCACTTGCTTGTTGACAAGCCAATGCTTCTGAAGAGCGACAGATTCATGTGAACTTTGCAGTAGGAGAATCATTGAACGCCGTCGAGAAATTATTGCCGATTTTTTTTTATTAGGTGTGTTTTTTTATCCGCTTCTGACAGAATTGGTGTCTATCCTAGAAATAAGGGTGCAAAGAGATATTTGCTTGATAATATGTTAAAAGGTGCCCCATTTATTTTTGAAAATGTGTAACATTCAACCTTTTGATTTCATATACATGCCTGCTTGCAATTATACCTGCACTTTTGGTTTTGCTAGTGCTTAGATTGATTCCAAAGCGCTTTCAGGCCCTTCTAAGGTAACTTATATGTAATGTTAGTCATGTATTTGGTAACATCAAAAGACTTTCAGTGACGAGTTTGGTTCGGCTTTCATTATTTATCATTTAAATTATTCTGATTATTAAAGTTATTATTATTTTACAAAAAAACAAATTTCAAGCATACAATTTAAAATCATTGATATATAGAGTTCGTTAATTATTGTAAAGTTTCGTTATTTTTCCTAATTGGATTAGGCGGGGACACCTGAAATTGTTATCCATAGACGGCAATATTTTTTGATTTTTATTAACTTTTATTTTATTGATGTGCCATCACAAAAAAAAAAGAAAGAAAAAAAAACAATTCCGTATGCAATCCATACACCTTTAATGAGTATGCCTAAATACGACTCAGGGGAAAATCGTCATTGGTGAGATAGCACCACTCAAGTCTTGGAGAATTGGATTGACAGGGGCACTACTGTAAAGCAACCAACGGTAATCATTTTCCGCAAATGTTTGGAATGTTTGCACCTGCTTATGAGGAAAAGTTCGATTTTTGTCAGTTTTACTTAATTTCGGCAAAGAAACATGTATTTAGACCGACTACCCTTACACGTACCGCACTAGTATATACAGGGTGGGCCATATAGCGTTTGCTTTTTGAACCACCTATTTTTTTGAGAATGATAACACAAATGACATGTCAAATGCGTTCATAATTTACATAAAGGTTTGACATTTACGAAATTTGACGCTACACGCTTGAACAAAATTGGGAAATATTGAAAACCAGTTCCAAAGAGGTGAGTCTTCTTCTTTTTTTCTGATTTTCACATCGGTGGCTACGTCAATAAGCAAAATTGTCGGATTTGGGGCTCAGAAAATCCACACGTTGCGGTAGAGAAGCAAATGCATCCACAACGAGTCACTGTTTGGTGCGGTTTTTGGTCTGGCGGAATCGTCGGACCATTTTTTTTCGAAAATGAGCGAGGAGCCGCGGTTACAGTAAATGGCGAGCGTTACCGTGACATGCTCAACGAGTTGTTTCCAAAAATTGAAGAGGATGACATGGACGACATTTGGTTTAAACAGGACGGTGCAACTTGTCACACTGCCAAAGTTACACTCGAACTTTTGGCTACTGTTTTTGAAAACCGAGTAATCCGCCGAAATTCCGATATCAATTGGCCGCCTCGGAGCTGTGATTTAAGCCCCTTGAACTATTTTTTGTGGGGAGCCGTTAAGGACAAATGCTATGCGAACCATCCAGAGACGATTGATGCTTTATAACACGAAATCGAAGTTGCCATTCATGAAATTGGAGCCCAAACAATCGAAAATGTGCTTAAAAATTGGGTTGATCGAATGGGTTACTGTAAAGCCAGTCGTGGCAGTCATTTGAACGATATTATTTTTCATTCATAAATGACAAGGTTGAATCTTCAAAATAAAATAAAAAGTTTGAAAAAATATTGATTAGTTTTTTTTTTATAGCCGATTCAAAAAGCAAATTTTACATGGCCCACCCTATACATAAGATATTTTTTGTTTGCATTGCGATGATATATAGTAATTTAACTGTATGCACGTACATATATCGCAAATATTTTAGTTTACAAAAATCAACATGCAATGAATGCCACACATACATATATAAGTACATATATGCATTATATAATATTTTACCATAACTAAAGCAATTCATGTGAGTGTCGATAATACCAAACGAATTTTGAATTGAAGGGAAACGACCAAATATCCATCACGTATGTATGTAGAAACATCTGTGACAATACAGCTTGTTATTAACTTGCTAGTAATAACTTCTGAAAACTAAAAAACAATTTTGGAATTCTATATGTAAGTAGAAAAGAAGGTATTTCAAAAGAGACACTTATGTAGATATCAGTAGTGAACAATTCCTAGACGGCACCTTTTTTACGTAATCTTTAAAATTTATAAAATAGACAGATGTACAGTTTTACACGATAGAACAACGCGTTAAAATTATTGAAACTAATTATGAAAATGATCGATCCTTAAGGACAACATATCGCAAATGGCTTGAATTTTTTTGTGGAAACAATCATCCGAATGAGTCAACAATTTAAAGGTTGGTGAAAAAATTTCAAGAAAGTGGTGCTGTCTGACACACCAAAAACTAGACGTTCTGTTGGGAAAATTACTGCTGTAGCTTAAAGTGCCACTTTTCACATAGTATATGGTAATTGTTAAGAACCGTATTTGAAATAAAAATAGTGAATGTTCAAAGAACCTAAATTTTTATGTGTTTTATTTTAGAACGAAATCTAAGCGCGTGTGTTGAAAGACCCTTTACTTACCTATTCTCTTACATACGTATGTGTATTTGCTTGATGTCAGACGCAACGGTCATATAACTATAGATTTGAAAAAAAAAGTATGGAAACAGAAGTGACTTATAAAGAAAATTTGTCGTCTTGTAAAATTTATACTCATTTGGTTTAAGTGCGCTTGAAACCCCGACGCTGGGTGGAAATTGACAAAAAGGATAACCTCGTTCGGACGAGATAAAAAAACTAGGAAAGTTTATTCAGGGTGAATGTAAAAATAGGCAAAACTCTGCAAATCTTGTAAAGTCTTATTTTCTTAAACATTATTAAAATCAACAAAAATATGTATCTTAATAAATATGAATTGGAGTAATTTTCATATTTAATGAAAAGAATTTTTCGTTGAATTTATTTTGATATTATTTTTTTAAATAATGATTTCAAATGTTTCGCTAGTACAGAATTTTCGTAATAATATATATATTATTTTTATTCAAATTAAGAAACAAAACAAAAGAAACCAATTTATTCAAATAACGAAGCCGAAATTTTACTCATTGCATAATAAATTTAATATAAACTTCCATTTTCTGTCTTAGTGAATAAGCCATTCGAGTAATATTTATACTCGTATGTTGATTATCTACTTGATAATAACACATCCTGTTGTTAACTCGCTTTAATATAATTGATAGGCCTCTGATACAACCAAAGCATAAAAGTACTTAGCAACTATTTGCCCCTCAGAGATAACAGTGTCTTTATGACCAGAAGCTTGAACACTAATACCGTCTCCCAAATAGTTGTTTTTCTATTTCCGCATTTGCGACTTTCAAATATTTTCTATGTAATGCTTTAAGTAATGGGTATTTCAAAAATGTAACAATTTAGATTCTTTCAGGTTTCACTATTTTTATTCAAATTAACTATTATATGTCAAAAATGACATCATTTAAATGCCGAGATATCCGCCCTTGAATTGTCCTCCCATTCAGACGATTATTTCCACCAAAAACATCACCTATTTTGTATTTTTAATGTCAAAGATGACATGAAAATATATACCGCCTACTGGCATCTAGGCGTCACTCAAAGACTCTTTACTGCCACTTTCTTTCAAGGATGATACTAGGTTTGCTCGTTAGGTATAGTGAAAAAAAAATTGTTTGAGGGAACTTTAGATTCTACGTCATTCGTTTTGTGTTTCACAAAATTTAGCTTTAGCTTAGTGGAGCACAAAACGAATTATGTCGGCATATCTGTCAAATTCGCTCAGAGCCGAATAACGGTCTGCTAGGCAGTACACCTCTAAAAACCTTTTCACCATGACTTTCTTTCGAATGTGCATTGCCAAAATCCCCTCAACCTTTCCTACCGCTTTCCTCTAAATTTCTTACAACTGTAAGATTATTCAATTGTTGTCTTCTATATACTTTCCTTTTTACTTTGACGTATGCAATATTTCCCTATTCTTTTTGAACAATATTTTTCTAATTTTTCCCACCACTTGCCATTTTCTTTCAATATTCATGCTTTCTTTTAGTACATTTTTTTTTCAATTTTCTCCACCATTTCGAACTTTCACAACCTCTTTTCGCCATCTAAATACGAAATTTAAGTTTGTAAAGTCGTTTCGACACATTTACTTGCAAACTTTAAAAGCTTCTACATTTTTTTGATAAGTCGCATTTATTCCAAGGTTACTTTGATTTAAGATTTTATTTAAACGCATTTGCGGCAGTTAATATAAAATAACACGAGAACTTATTTGCTCGAAACATCTTTATTCATTCCCAAAATTGTTTACTCTACTTCTTACAACCAAAATTTTCCGAGCCTGAAAGCTTATTGTCAAGTGCATTTGGCGAACTACATACTTATTTTGTGATTCTGTTTTTGGCACACACCGTCAGGAAATTATGTATGTTCTCTACTCCTATTAACGAATCATAAAAAAGTGTACAACGGTTTTATTTTTTTAGCTGTAGTTAGCATTTTCACGGAAATGCCATGTGTATAAGTATACCAAATTAAAGTATGTAGACAATATTAGTAGGTGCAGCAAGATAACGAAATAATTTTTAGAAGAAGATATGAATATGACCGAGCAAAAACTTTATCATACGATTATAATAAATTATTAAAAAAAAACACTATTTTCAGGCAACGGTGTGGTTATCCACTTACCATCACTTTTCGAGGAACTGTCTAAAAATGAGGCAAAAGGCTTGCAAAAGCTCGAACATCGCTTGATCATTTCGGATCGTGCACATTTGGTATTTGATTTCCATCAACTGGTTGATGGTATGCAAGAAGCCGAAAAAGGCGGCAAATCGCTCGGCACTACCAAGAAGGGTATTGGTCCGGCTTATTCCAGCAAGGCAACACGCAACGGAATTCGTGTGGGCGAATTGTTGGGGGACTTTAATCTCTTCACAGACAAGTAAAATATTTTTGCAATGTTCTATATACTCGTACTTACTCGAAAAACTTAAACATCACCATTTATTTAATAATTCCATCTTTAGATTTAAATCCATTGTGGCAACACATTTGCGTCTTTTCCCTTCAATCAAAATCGACGTCGATGCCGAGTTGGCACGATACAAGGAGTACGCAGAAAAGGTGCGTCCCTATGTGAAAGACACCATTTGTTTCCTACACACCGCATTACGGCAAGGAAAGACGATCTTGGTAGAGGGTGCCAATGCTGCTATGTTGGACATTGATTTCGGCACATATCCGTATGTGACGAGCAGCAATTGCAGTATAGGTGGAGTGCTCACGGGTTTAGGTCTACCACCACAGACTATCGGCGAGGTTATTGGAGTTGTTAAAGCCTATACAACGCGTGTGGGCGATGGTCCGTTCCCTACCGAACAAATTAATGTATGTATATGTAAATTTGTTTTAAGGTATCCTGTTTTTTTAAATTATTATTTGTTTATTAGGAAATCGGCGAATTGCTCCAGACTCGTGGTGCTGAAATCGGTGTTACAACAAAGCGAAAACGTCGCTGTGGCTGGCTCGATATTCCGTTACTGAAATATACTTCTCTTGTGAACGGATACACGAGCATTTGTCTGACAAAGCTTGATATTCTCGATACTTTGCCAGATATCAAAGTGGCTGTGGCGTATGTATTTTACCTAATTGAACTTGAAAATTTATGGACTAAATTTGTTATTTTTACTATATAGCTATAAGCGCGCTAATGGCGAAACATTAGATCACTTCCCCGGCACAATCGCAGAATTGGGTGAGATTGTTGTTGAATATGCTACTTTGCCCGGTTGGCAGGAGAGTACCGAGAATATTCGAAACTTCAAGGAATTGCCTGAAAATGCACAAAAGTACGTACGATTCCTAGAAAATGAGCTGCACGTGCCAGTACAATGGGTGGGTGTTGGCAAAGGACGCGAGTCCATCATCAATATCCATTAACATTTAACTGCAGCGTGTATTTGCGCAATTGGCTGTTTCAACTGCACATATACTTCGATTGTACTTTAATGATTTTTAAGGGATATGTTAATGAATATACTTAATTTGCTTTGAGTTTTAATTTTAGAAACTTTATTGTATACTAACACACAAAGTATAATTCAATGAAAACAGATGCAATAGTGCGAACTTCAAAATGTAATGTTAAAAATCTTTAGTGTAGTTGAAATAAATTAAGATTTGTGCTTTTTTTATAATTTACTATGACGAAAGCCTTAATAGTTGCAAAAACAAAGTTGTACTGTAATATTTTAATTGTATCATTATTTTGTGAAAATATACATACCTACCTACATATAGAAATAAGATTCTATTATTCTGAAAAACTGTAGTAGAGAAATTTTTTAGCACCCGGATGGGATACGCTTTGACTGGAATTATGTATTTATTTATGATAGCTTAAAATATTAGTCAAACATCTCAGAAACCAGAGTACAGGATTTGAGCTGAGTACGTCGAAAGCTTTCTGAAAGTTATGCATGTGGGGACATAAACGACAATATCTGATTGCATTTTGATCAGTAGTATTTTGTAATAGTGGCATAACACATTCCCTGCCACCTTTTACCGGATATAAAGGCTGTGTTCGTAAATGCAACATGACGCGCAAACTACAATTGCATAACAAACAGAACGTTCAGAAATGCCAATATGGCAGCACTGCAATAATCAAGCGTTCAAAAAGACAACAATTCTATCAGTTGTCACTCATAATTTCTATCAAAAAATTGTTTACTGCATTTAACTACGATGTCTGATGAAAAGTAAGCAAAACTGTTTTATTTTAATTTTTGTATTGAAATTTAGTTAAATTATGTTAATAATAATTGTATAAATTATTATTTTTAAATTTTTAGTTAAAATCTCAGTAATGCGGAGACACAGTTATTGCTGAGAGTACGGTTGAGTATGGAGGACGAGTTTAAATCGGGTAGAAGGAAAAAAATGTATTGTGGAAGAAAGTTATGACCGAAGTTAAAAATGTAAATCCCAATATAAGACTGGACAGCACCACAGCGCGAGAGAAAATGCTTAAATCTCTTGGTAACGTGCAAGCGCATTTAGAAAAAAAATAATTCTTCCGGTAGAGAAGCTACATCCTGGAGGTATTTTGAGGACTTCGACGAAGTTTATGGTACAAGGCACTCAATGACTTCTCCAACAGCAAATTATTAAAGTGAAACTATAAATTATTAATTTTCATAAAACTTATAAAACCTTACTTTAGGTTAGGTTAGGTTGTAATGGTTGCCCAATAGGGCCCACTTGGACGAAATAGTTTGGTTCGTCCTTTGTGATACCATTGAAGGACAAGGAGGGGGGAGGAAGGGAAGGGATGGGGAGTGGTGAGTGCTTGTGGACTACGAACGGTGACTAGTCCGCGGTTGTGTTAACCTCATTATGCTGCTGATGTAGTTCATCAGATTTTTGTTATCAACGCCTGCTATGTCAGCAGGCGCAGAAAAGAAGTGAGAACCAAGGTATTTGAATCTTAGTCCTGCGAAGGCTGGGCAGCTTAGGAGCAGGTGCTGAGATGAGTCCACCTCATCCTCCATACAGCTGACGCAAAAAGGACTCGAAGTAATTCCGAGTCTCACGGCATGGGTACCTCGCGGACAGTGCCCCGTGATGATGCCCACGAAATTTGAGAGATGACATTTTGTCATCCCCAGGATATCCCTCGAGCGCCTCCTATCTAAACGTGGCCAGAAGGACTTCGCGACCCTACACGTTCGTGTACTTGCCCAGCGTTCGCTGAGTTGGTGCATAGCCCATCCTTCCAGGAGTAGAGCGCAGGTTGTCAGGGGGATCCCGATCCTCTCCTTTCGCGGACACATTGCCTCACAGGTCCCCTGTCTGGCCAGCTCGTCGGCTTCGCAGTTTCCTTCAATGTCACTGTGACCAGGTACCCAAATTATCTTAATATCGAAGAATTCTGATGCAATCGAGAGTGAGACCAGGCATTCCCTGACCAGCTTCGAGTGCACCATAATAGAGCCTAGTCCCCTAATGGCCGCTTGGCTATCGGAGTAAATATTTACCTCTTTTGCCGTTATTACGCAAGTAAGTAGCCAGTCAGCTGCTTCTTTAATTGCGGCCACCTCTGCTTGGAACACACTACAGTGATCCGGTAGCCTGAATTTGAGTTTGATGGGGAGCTCTTTGCAGAATACTCCTCCTCCAACCCTGCCATCCAACTTCGAGCCATCCGTGAACAAAAAAAAACCTTACTTTAAAAGTGGCCCAATTCATTCCGAAATGGGAATAGAAAATGTCCTCGACTTTATTGTTTTAGTAAACGATTTGTTTTTAGGTATTTTTCTTTTTAAAGACAAACATTTTTACCTAAACATTTTTCTCTTTGACTTCAATAGCCTTCTTTTTCTTAAATTTAAAGAAAATCTATCTTTTCTTTGCTCACAAATTTCGTCTAGTGTTACATTCAGCAAAATTTCCATTTTAGTATTATACGCGTTCAAAAATGCAAACAAACTATTTGCAAATTGTCAAAAATTGTATGTATAAGAAGTATCACAGCCAAACTGAGGTAACTTATAATCGGCTTTCATCACTTGAAATTACTCTATTCTATAGCAAAGTTGTAAGGCGTTAAATAATTGTGGTAGGTCCGCAAAACAAAATGGCTGCCACAGGGCGCCAAAATCGACCAGCGCAAATTGAAAAACGTTTGCGTTAATGAACACTCATTTTGATAATAAAGTTTTATCGTTAGAACGTGCTGTTCAATCGTGTAATAGGCATGATGATTTGGCATAAACAACTGAATAATAAACAAAAGATTTGACAGATGTCACCAAAACAAAATGACTGCCGCAGGGCGCCAAAATCGACCCGCGCCAATTGAAAACCCCTTTAGAATCGTGCTCTGGTTTAACTCAAGGATGGTAGATTACTAGGTTTGGCCAGTAACTATGGTGAAAACAAAAATTCTGAGGGGAACTTCGGCTGCCACGTGATTTGCCAACCGAATTCTGCACGATTATTTCACATGCATGCACACTCGTCCAATCAATCGTTGTTCATATAACATCGACGCAACATGATCGAGACTGTGTTTATTTTTTCATATACTAATAACACAATCTTATCCCCAGCTGAAATCTGCACGATAATTTCAAATACTCGTCCAATCAGTCGTTGGTAGACGAAGTGACATTTCGTTAATTTTTCCCGTATATCGCTAACACATTCTTAGCTTCTTTGTGAACAAACCGATTCATAACTCCTGCTACGTCAAACTAATCATGTTTTAGAAAATATTTTTGAAAATAGTTTATTCTCACATCTATACCTTCTACTGATTTGACCTTACCCGGCTTTCTCTTGTGGCAAACTTGATGTCTGTTGTGAGGTTCGACAGATACAATAGAATATACAAAAATAAAACATTGACGTGTTGATTAATCATTGCCATTTTCTCAAGGTAAGTTAAGCTAAGCTACCTAAGCTTTTATTTCCATACAGTGTAAGCTTCCAACCTATTTTCATTTAAATGGCGCATTGGAATATACGATACGTAATCATATTGTTGACTTATTATACAGTTATGCAGAATGGCATAAAAATACAAGTCTCTCCATATAGAGAACAAGCATCCAGACGCACATCACAAATTGGAGGAAACACTTTACAGAAGTGTAATGCTGTCAGTTGTTGTCATTGATCAGTTTCTTACATTTAATTTCATTTATGCTATGTTCCCACTGCATGAATATTCGTAAATAACGAATGGGAGAGCAAACTACGTACCGTGGGAATATAGCATTACTTTCAAATAAATCGCAGCAAAAATCGATATTTTTATTATCGACTTTATTTAATATCGTGCAATCGAAACTCACCGTGGCTAGTTGACAACGAATTTATCGTTCACTTCGTTCTCAGCTCTGGTTCAGCGCTGTTCAATAGTCAAGAATTTGAATATCTCGACCAGGAATCTTAATTAAAATGGTAATTTTTATAGTTTTCACTTGAGTTATAGGTTAAGTATAGAAAGAAATAAAAGTCGGTGGTAATTTCGTTGATTTGAGTGTTCTATATTGCATGGCACGTGTACTTCCCCACATAACCTCAAATTTTACGTTTCAGGCTGCTGCTCCCAAGGATATTGAAAAGCCTCAAGGCGCTGATTCTGCATCAGTTCACCGCATCCGTATCACTTTGACTTCAAGGAACGTACGTTCTTTGGAGAACGTGTGTCGGGATTTGATAAACAGTGCCAAGAACCAGAATCTGCGCGTCAAGGTAAGTGTGCTTTATTTAAAACCAAATATGTAATTTTTTGCACTTTCCTGGAGGTTTTACTCAAACTTAAGAGCATAGCCTAGTGATTGATTAAGTGCCAGAGTATATTTAGCTTGAATTGGACATTATTTTTCTATGTGAACTTAATACATTGAAAGATTATTTATGTTCAAGCTACACACGTTATATGTTAATGTAATATGAATTTATTAATTTGTTATATTTCGTTGCAGGGTCCAGTACGCATGCCAACCAAAACTCTACGCATCACAACACGTAAAACCCCCTGTGGTGAAGGTTCCAAAACTTGGGATCGATTCCAGGTACTACTTTTATTATAAAATACGTAATGGATAGGGCAAACTTAATATCGAGATTCGTCATATTTCTTTCACTTCTCAGTATTTATATGTTTGCCTATATTAAACGAACTCACATAGTCCACTCTGAATATATCTAGTTCGAAGTGGCTCTCTGAGTTTTACAAATGTCTTGTATAATCATATTTGACGAAATACATACTTAGAACCGTTTACTACAAATGTATATTTATTTACTTTCAGATGAGAATCCACAAGCGTATCATCGACTTGCATTCACCTTCGGAGATTGTCAAGAAGATTACTTCCATCAATATTGAGGCGGGCGTAGAAGTAGAGGTTACCATTGCCAACTAAACAGAACGTGTATAATTTTTTTATACAATAAATACATTTTTACTTGAATCAAAGTAAACTAGAAAAACAAAGTATATTTTATTGGATATAAATTTGACATTGTGGTTATAAATAAGAAAATCTGAACGTTTGATAAGCTAATGAATACTTCTTTGACGTCTACCACTTGTTCAGTGGGAGGTAAAAAAATACTATTTTCAATAGTAGTCTGGAACTGGTGCGCAAGCAATTTTGATGAAATCTGCATATCGAACCATGCTGTTATTGTTCACGTTTGCTTCGCGAAAGATGTTGTCAACCTAGAGATAAGTAGTTATTAAAAAATGTTTATCCGAAATTATTTTTATGAATTAACCTCACGCACTGACAAGCCCTCCCCCCAATTCTGTAGTAAATTTCGTAGTTGTCTTGCCGAAATGGTGCCCGTGTTTTGCGAATCTGCTGCTTTGAACGCAGCAATAACTTCATCCGGTATTTTTTCTACTTTGGAATGTTGATGCATAATTTCGAGGAAATCTGCAAAGCTCATTTTGCCTCCTTTCTTCTTCAAATAAGCAATTAGCTCTTGAATTGTAGGTGATAAACCAAGAGAACGCATAATTACAGTTAACTCATCCAGCGAAGTTATTTGTCCAGATCGTGCAAACAGGTAGAAGCACTCTCGAAACTCTATCAAAGATAACAAGCTAGTTAAACTTTTGCACTTACATATTTTACCAATGAGTAATTGGAAAGCGTTTTACTTCCTTTTATGAAAATGTGAGATCAAATAATATTAATATGTTTACAAACCGTCAATATCCTGCTCTTTGAAGTAACGTGCCTGTAAGTTTAAAAAAAGACAGCCACATAAATTTCGCAAATCAAAATATTGATGCATTTCGCATGTCATATATATATATATAATAATTCTGCATATTGGAGCATTAAATATATGGTCTAATACACAACTTTCACTTACCATCTTGAATTCTTTTCCGTGGATGTAGCTAAATGAGTTTAATTGATTAAATTATAATTTGCTATTGAATTTTGTTGTTTGCTATTAAACTTTAACGCTTAATAGTTTAATAAATAATAAAACAAAATAAATTTGCTATACCAAAACAAAATGTTCACTTCTATCGAACGTTCTCTGAATTGTGACGTTTCATTTCAAATGGTACGTTCAGTGCGTACTTTGCACATATAATCTAAGTTTACTTTAGTTGATTTAATGACTATGGATTGTTTAAAATATAATTTTGGTATTGTAATCAATATAAATTGAAATATACTTGCAATAAAGATATACATTCAGTTTAAAGTACATTCATATAACTAATTATACATACTAATACTTTGAATAATAATTTGCTGAACAACTCTGAGGTACTTCACTGCGATCTGTTTGAACGAGCCTATTGACACTTTAAAGTTGTATACGTGTGGGTTTCTTTGGTCTTCTTTTTTGACGTGGTTATTCGATATCTTCCAATCTGCGAGTGGTTGGTATCTTTATATTTGAAGGAAGAACTGAATAAGTCCGTAAGAGGTCACTTCAGAAAAAGAGTTTTTTACACTGCCGGTTTTCCCTTCCTACATCCCGTAGGCGTGCCAAAATGCGTACTCAAATACGATATTCATACCAAAAAAAACAGTTACCAGGTTTTTTCCCGATGCTATTGTCCCTCATGCTTATTGGATATTCGTCTGCCCAGAGGGTGGCTCCAGGCGTTCCTCCGCAACACTATGTAAGTGACGTTATTATTATTTTTTAATTGTGTCAAAACTATTTCTTTATTAAAAACTTACAGCAACAAGTCCCAGTGCAGCACGCTCAGCAACCGCAATATCAGCAGCAGCAACAACAAGTGCACCATGCTCCTAATGTTCCGCCGCAAAATTATGTGAGTTGAATAAAAATATGAAAAAAAGCTTAAAATGTATAAGTTTTAATACATTCTAGCAACAACAAGCGCAATATCAGCAAGTGCCTGTCCAACAACAACCTCAATATCAACAGCAACAACAACCAGTGCAGCAACCAATCCAACAACAGCAACAGCAACAACCACAATTTCAACAGCCTCCACAACCGGTACAGCAGCAACATCCGCCTCATCAGGCTCACCACGGGCAACAGCAAGTATTAAATGCAGCAAATATGGAACATGAAAGAGCGTAAGTGATATAAATATGGGCATTCCTGAAAAATAGATACACTTAGGGATTCTTGTGACACAATATGAGAAGCTTACATATGTAACTCATACAGTTTGTGAAATATGGGCTTTTAAGTCCCAGTATGTTCATTAATTATTTACAAAGCATTTTAAAGCATCAGAATTTTAAGAATATCCAGTGTTCAATATATGGTTATTAAATGGCGCGTACACCTTTTGTTAGGTGTTGGGCCAAGTTTCTCCTCCATTTTAAAGTATGCTCCTTGATGTTTATGGAGATCTACCAAGTAGTAAAGCTTACCTTGGGGGAAAGGAGGCCATGAAGCAACTATAGTTATTATGCATTTGTAAATGTGTATGTTTTTACACGTGCACATATTTTTTATTTCAACTATAATTATAATTAAATTATGTTATATTATTATATTGTTTAAAAACACTTAAATAATATATAACTGTTATTTTCTTTTAATATTGAAGTCATATTCAGGAGCATATGCAGGTTCCAATCGATACGAGTAAAATGTCGGAAGCAGAGCTGCAATTTCACTACTTTAAAATGCATGATTCTGACAACAACAATAAATTAGATGGCTGTGAATTAATAAAATCACTTATACACTGGCACGGTAAGTTGTTTTAACTGTTTATACTATAGGTTATATATTTTATACGTGTATTACATAAATAGCTGTTATGGTTTCTGTCTAATCTATTCTATCGCACATTTGCTGGAAGAGTGTCGAGAAAACCGGCTTCGAAGTTCCTAAATAAATAAAATAAATTTTCTTCTAATAAGATTATGTACATTGCGTCAGCATTAAAAAGGAGCTGGCGGTAATTTCTACGTACTTAAAACAAATTATGACACTCTCTCACCAAGGAGCGATATTATGAAATTATCATTTTATTATGTTGACATTGCATTCACATTATCTGTTCCCTTTCTTATGTTAATTATGAATATAAGTATCTTGTGAAGTGGGAGAGTGCAATGTATGTAGTTCTTTATTGTTCTACAGGCAAAAATATCAGTTATATGTTTTATATATACTAATTTCAAAAATATTTGGAATACGTAGGATTATTTGTGTTACAATTATTTCTGTATTTTAGTTATATTATTTTATTGTGTATAAACTGTACGCTCATGCTGGACATGGTGGTAGGTGATACAGTTTTCGATTCGCATATACTCACAAAAAGATGATTTTCGCTTTTGTACTACATACATTTTGCTAATGTTTGTGATTTCGGTGAATTGTTAAACGATCAACACCATTTTAAGGAATCTGTCGGTTTTGCTTATTTATACTACGAGTATATTAAGAAATACATATGTAGTATATGATCTATATATGTGTATATATAAGTATACTCGTACATGAACAATCATGACAGATTTTTTTGTCCAAAAAAGAAGTTTTACTTATGCATTTGTTATTCACTAGGAGTATTTAAAATAGCTCATTTTTAATCTTATATATTTTGCTTCTTTATTTACATGTAAAACTGTGAATTTCTAAACATGCTTACATAAAAACAAATCATTATCTTCATCAACCCCACATCGCAACCGTTCATGGTTAAACCCCCTGGGTATGGTACGATTTTGAAAAAAATATATATTTCTTCACCTCATTAAATCAAATGCACGTTCATATGATCGTAAATGCATACGGTGACTTGATTTGAGCGATTTTAACTAACAGAACAAGGAAGTAAAGAGCAACAGCATAACGAGCAAGCACCACATGTTGAAGAGAAAATATTTTCTGATGAAGAGCTAGTAGCATTAATAGATCCCATTTTGCAAATGGATGATACGTCACGCGACGGTTACATCGACTATCCTGAATTTATAAAGGCGCAACAAAAGGCTGTGGCAGCATCACAACAAAAACAACAGCAGCAACCTCAAAGCGGACAGTAAAGTGTTGCAAACGAGAATGTTTCACTTTGTTAATAAGTCGCCTGTACTGCTTAAGTAGAATTCTAAAGACTCCATGACAGAATAATTTGCGAAAAAATGTGATTTAAATTGTTTTAAAATTTTTGTAATTTTCCAAAAATAATATATTTCGCAACTGCATCTATATATATAAGTATGTAATAGGATGTACGTATATAAATTTGTTTGTTTCGTTTTGATCTTGATCATTCCACGTAAAAGGCAACTTTTCTATTGATTAAAACAATGAAATTAATGTAGATATAATTTTGCATACGAACAAATATAATTTTAAATATTTTGGCAACTGTTTTCGGTATTTCTATTATCTCGATTATTTTATACATTTTTTGTCTGATTTATTTAATGCTAAATATTTTTTAGAATTGAGCTCCTAAAGCGCACATGGAATGTGAATTAAGTTAGATTTTCTACTACAATTGAATGAAAATAAAGATTAAACGAGGCGAAAAATATTACGTAAAATAACAATACAACACTTTTTAATGTTAAATAAAATTAGTACAACAATTAATACAAAGGAAAACAGGACTGATTGTGGTAAAATTCCACAAGAAAAATAATAAAGGATTAAATAAAGAATCTAAACAATTTCTTAATAAAAGAAATATTCATTAATTTTTAAGAATTCACTGTTTTCGTTTACACGGTACAGTAGTTAGTACAACATGAAAAGCTTCGCTGGGTGTGGATTTTGGTGTACTTAACTTATTTAATTCAAAATATATAATATATCGTCCACCATTCATTTCCAAACGCAACCAACCTAGAATATACCAATACATTAATTTTTATTGTCATAGTTCAAGGTGTGCACGACAAACAGCACGGCAAGCAGCACGAACAAGGCCAAGAAACACATGATGATGCCAAGGAAGATGCTGGCAAAGTGTATTCCGATGAATCCTTGTCTAACATGATTGATTACGTACTGAATCAAATGGATTTGAATAATGATGGATATGTGGACTATACAGAGTATCGTAAGAGCGAGGAGGCAACATCGAGTGGTGATCATGCAACAACAACCGAAACATGATAAAATGAAATTATATAACTTAAATTTTTTTTATAAATGTTTTGTACTCAACTCTTTTCAATAAAGATTTTTTTAATAATAATATAAAAATTTTCGAAAACGCCTAAAATGTTGAATAGTAATAATTTTCTTTACTACTACACGATCGAGTTTTGCTACTTCTTTATGTCATTATATTGAAAGGCAATAAATAAAAACTACGAACATTTTACTTTTAGATTTTCCCGATAACAGCGCAAAATACAATGGGCAAGGGGGAAATTTATATAAACTGTACAGATTTGCCCTTATAGAAATGTACAGAATTGCCCTTCCAAATATGATATTAATAACGATGGGTCCCTCAAAAAGCTTTTAATAGTAATATTCGTCTGCTGTGCAGACGTACACCATGCATTGGAGAAGTTTTGGGCAAAACCAACGCGAATTCATTTAAGGGAGAAAACAAAACGTTACAACGAATTGCCACTCTGAGCGATGGCTTTGCCATCCTTTGAGGTTAAGCCCTTACTAGTCCTTGAGTACAAACACAGGGGTATATCCGAGAACGTAGTAGCGCATACATTGGCTGGAGGAGCTGAGACTTCGTTACTAATGGGCCCCCCGAGTCCTTAATTGCCATGGGATAAATATACTATCATAGATGCGGAAAGCTAAGGCTACGAGACGTAAGCTGGCAGTAAATTTTGGGGTAAGCCGGGCAAAGTCATTATTGGGACGGTATAATCAAAAGAGATTTAAGCATCTTATAAGCTGCTCTGAAAACAAATTGATAATGCTCACTAGAAATGCTCATTAGAATTGTAGATTACGCAGGTTCGCGAAATGGTCCACTGCCTCCTGTCGTTTGTGCGATTAGTCTTCGGTAGCTCCAACACATCTTTTTCTCGAATAGGCCATAGCAAAAAGAAGAGGGACATCTCGATCTGATACGGCAAGAATACAGTCATATACGCTTAGAACAACCTCATCTTAGATTTATTGAGGCAATTGGGCTCGGATGAAATACTGTGATGAATAGAGGGCACAAAAGGTCTTAAAGTCGAAGTGCAAACCTCCCCATTTTCATTTTCATATTCAAAGGTTATTTTTGTATCCAAGCGAAGCAAACAGATTTTACGTTGCCACTGTACTTGTATATACTCTCTGAGAATATCTAATTTTTTGTAAACAAGTGCTACGGCGCAAGTCTGTCACATGTGCCGGCTGCTTCAGGACTACATACAAAATAAAAAAAAGAAACAACAAAATTATGGTACATTGTCATCTGCAGAGAATGCAGCCAGACAGTCAAAGTTTTCTCTTCAACGTATATAAACAAATTCGGGAGCGTAGGAAGCCGGAAAAAAGCTGGCCTACACACACGGGCACATCAATTAACCCAAAATACCAACAAACCGTTCAAACAGTTAGCCGGGGAAACAAAAATACCAACACCTCAGAGACATATCTAAAATTAACATAATAATTAAAACAAAAAATTCATACATACAAATTCAGATGCACAAATAACAACCTCAGTGCATTCATAAACTCGGTAAATTGTTTAAAAATTTAATGTTGTGAAATAGTAATGTGCGCAAGTTGAGAAAAATATCTGAAAGGTAAAAAACGGTGCAACGTATTTATTGTTATGTACACATATATATTTATTTATGTATATATGTGTGTACATATGTACATATGTGTCGGTAAATCCTTGATTAGCACAGCATAGAATATATGTATGTACACATATATATTATTTTATAAAAGGCTTAAACAATTGTGTTACAGTAGTACAACTGTACCTATGTAAATGTACGAATGTAAATTTAAAAATTATTTGCTATGTCTGGAAATAACTTGCATTATCATTAGCACATATACATACCTACATGCACGTTTTTATTTGCCCAGTTAGTTTTATGAATTTTCCGTAGCATGTTGTGTGGCAGAAAACGAAGGTGTCACGCGATTTGCCAAAGGATTTGTACATATGTATGTACGAGTAAGTACATACATACTTGTAATAAATATCTTTTTAGCTGTGGAATATTAAAAGGTCCATATTATCGATTTTGTTTATCCGTTCATGACTAGCAAGCTACTTAATGTTTGAGTGTATGTGCGTGTATAGACCACCCTGTAGGGAAATCCGTTGATTCCAAATTGTTATTTTTTTGTGAATTTTGAGCCACAACTAGTTTTCGTAGCTTCTCTATTTTATAAAAGTAATTGATGATTTTTACATATCGATTCTAAAGACATGCCAAGCACACAATTTTTTTCACAAAATCACAAACTTACTAAATTTGCGGAGGCAAGCAATTTTAGAAAACTGGGACCCTGCCAACATTTTGAGAGCTAGAATCAAATAAAGTTACAAGTTTATACGATAGTGTGTTCTACATCACCAAAACAACACAGATTTCGTACAGTGATGGACAAAAGTCTACACACTCCTATTTCCAAACCCCAACAATTTTACTGAAAAATATGTCGATACACTTTTATTTGAAACCTTTTTCTAACCGCAATAAACTAAAAAATGCATTCTTTAAAATAAAATAACAAAGTTATGAGAAAATACAAAAACTGCATTGACAAAAGTCTACATATATGTAGAGCGAAGTTCCTAGCTTGTACACTGGCGTGCTGTGTTGTGATGACGATAAAGTACCGTTTGTTTTTTGCTTTCCTTGTATTATGTTTGCTGCTTTACTAATATTAAGTTCAGTGGTGATTTGCGCTCTTAAGTTTCAAAAATGGCTCCGCGAAAAGAAATATCAGTTGACATAAATGGCCGATCGAGGATATACTACTCGCAGATACGTCCGTTTGATTCTCAAGGAAGTGGACAAAAATTTGCTTAGAGAAAAGTCAAAGTTTAATATATTTGGCAGTGATGGAGGGGTAAATGTCTGGGGGAAAATATTGCACTCATTGTTAACGATGAGATTTAAGTATTATTGAATATGTATGGGAAAATTTGGAACGCAAAATTAGGTTTCTATCACAGTTATACTCAAATAGCGCATAATAGAATTCTGGAACTGCATAATATCTGCACGTCTAACTCGTCGGCTTCAAGCGGTTATTGATGCTACCGGTGGACCAACCTAATACTAAAAAGCAACAAAATCTAGGATTACATTAACATATTTTTGTTCTATATGCAGACTTTTGCAAGGCTGTTTTTGCGTTTTCCCAATACACTTTGTTATTTTATGTTAAAGAATGGAGTATTTTTAGTTTATTCCGGTTGGAAAAAGTTTTCAAACAAAGTTTTCAATATACTTTTTGGACTTTCATACCAACGAAAATGGGGGGTATATGTAGGCTTTTGTTAGTCATTTGGATTTAAAAATATGTAGAGATTTTTTTTAGGAAAATTAATGAGAACTTTCCTCAGGGGGAACAAAATGAATGAGATAGATTTCTTCGAGGCTTGCATTTCAACCTCAAGGTCTTTTGCGCTCTCTGCTCATCACAGTACCTCACACAGACCAAGTTCCTTATTAAACTCAGGATAGAGTTGAGTTGGATTGAGCGTGTGTGTTTTTCTTTTGGCTGGAGTTGGCCGATATGTATCAATCTTCTCCGCGCTATAGCACTACATTCAACCAGAAGGTGCATTGGAGTCTCCTGGGATTGGTCGCAAAAACGACAAGAGTCAGTAGACCATATACGATCACGTGCAGATGACTATACAGTCTGTAGTGGCCTGTTACTATTATCAGAGTAGTATCAGTTTAACTTTGGAGAAGGGCCGCAGCCTCTATTGCCAATGTGTCCGCTACTTCGTTTCCAGTTATACGCCTGGGTCCTGGAACCCAAATTAGCCGGATGCGATTGTACGTTCCTAGCAGATTCAGTTAGTCAATATACTCAAGAGAGAGGCTGACTGTCGCTCAGAATGACAATTCGCTCAATTCGGTTATTTCTGTCTAAGTTTATCTCTGCACACAGATAGTTGACATACATCTCAGCATGGGTGATGCTTTGAAAATTACCCATCGGCACAGAACGCTTGGTTCTGCGACCATATATTCCAGCTCTTATGTCTTCACTGTATAAATGGGTTTAAATACGTATAGATTTTTCTTGAAGAAAATTAATGAACATTTCCGTCAGAGGGATTAAAATCAAACGTTGGTAAATCTGTTGCTCACATATCTTTTTGCACTTGAATTATTATTATTCCATACTCCTTTAGGAGCTTAAGGATTCAACAAAAGTATTCCAAACATTTCTATTTCTAGACATAAATCTCAGTTCATTAAACGATTTTCCAGTTTCATTGCGGATAGTCCCTTGCCAAGTTATCACTGGTCTGCCTTCTTCTTCTTGTTCCTTGCGGGTTCCAAGTCAAAGCGGGATGCGGTATTTTCTTACGGCTTTCGCAGAGTATTCCCTAACCATCCATATTTTCTTTTCTTTATTTCACTGTTGATGCTATTTTGGTGCGTACTTCTCCAGAGCTCCTCGTTTGTTATAACTCTTGGCCACCATATTTTAAGTATATTACGCAGTCACCTGCACTTGAATAGCGCCTTACATACAAAAATTCTCAGTCAAGAATGTTTAATCAATGTACTCTTACAAAATGTGCTTTTGGTGTATTATCCCGATCGACATTTTTCTTTAAAAATCGCACTGTTTCGACAACGCATCATCTACTTTGGAAAAAAGTGTACAATGCTTCACATTGTTGTTTAAGCGTAAAGCGATGTAATCGACTACTTACCTAGATATGATATTGATGCAGTTCAACTAGCTTAGGTGTGTCCTGCAGGGTCAGTGACGAGTTCATAACTTGATGTGTGCATGTACATATGTATAGTATATGCGTGTGCATAAAATTCAGTTCTCACAGGCGCTTGTGCGCCCATCTTGTGTCAAGCAGGCAAAAGGTAACTACTTGAAAACAGAAGTATCATAACTTCACAATTTCTAAAATACACTTACAGGTATGGGTTTCCACAACTTAATTGATTTTTGCGTTCATTGACACTATTATTGGAAAAAGGTCTGCATGCTAAAGCATCTTTATTCGAAATGTGAGCTTATTTGTATTCATAAAAAATTGACAAATCAATTGGCAATTTCTTTCTATAGTTGATCTTACTTAATTAGGGTCTTACTATAATTAGGGTCTTCAATAGTGTCCCCAGTTTTCGATATAATGATATTCGAAAATTTCCCTTTTGCCCATTTAGAGCTCATCGATAAATAATCTTACATCATAAATCTTTAAATAGAAACTCATTTTAGTTTTAAATAATATACTTATAATATACGTTGTAAAAAAAACGTTTGTAATTAATTTTGATGTGTTTATTATTAAAGTTTAAAGTTTTACTTTTTTGTTAATAACTTTGCCAATTTTAAAATTATTCTCCTAAAATTTACCAGTTAACTGTTTTTAATATAATATAACCAAAGTTATTTCTAAAAATCAAGGTTGGATCGCTCGACACTAAAGTTATCTAGGAAAAAGTTCATATGTATGCACTAGTGCAGTCAGATTTTTGATTCTCTCATTAATTTAATTTTCAAGTGACTAAAGTGACTAAATTTTCGATAAATAGATAGTCACTTTATGAAATTAATATGGATTAAAAGGATATGTATATACAGTCATTACAAATGTTTTTTTTTTACTTTTCGACTGAATAAATGTATGTATAATTTGATTGTTTATTATTATTATATTATTTTTGGTGCTGATTCTTAAATAAACGAAGTCTCTTACACAATCAAAATCATAACTGCCAACAGTGACATTACTGCCGTAAGACCCGAAAGTACTGGTTTTTTTTGTATATATATATACATATATACTAATACATACGTGGCTCAATTTTACTTTTCTTCTTGCTGTATTATAAAAACGTAAAAAAAATAGGTGAGCTTTGCTCCTATAATATAAAGTATACGCAATGGATACCTCTGTTTAAGTTTCCCCGCTGAAACTTCAAAAGTTCAAAAATAAAATTTATAAGAAAATGAGAAATTAAATGTAAAGGTTGCCTTGTTATATTTTTTGCTTTCGCAGCATTACTTTTGATGAGACAATCTTCGTCATTAGTGTGACCAGCATACTTTACATTAAATATTGCATGAAGATTTGGTCCCGTTGGATGTTGTATAGTTTGACAATTGACAAAAAAGGGCTGGAGTCGATTGGTGTAAAGAAATGTTAAGGGATTTGTGTTAGTTAGAATTTTCAAAGAATTGTTTTTGTTTTGCATATTCTTAAAGTATAATATCTTAAAAATATTGTGTGGAAATTTGAAGTGAAACCGATAAACGCGTTTAGAGTTATTCAACAATTAACAAAAGACGCTCGGGCGCTCCGGAGCGTTCGAGAGCAAGTAGCAAAACTTTAAATGCGTTTTTCTCAAAACTATTATATGTTTTTAGAACTGGTGATCACTGTAACTTAAAAACCGCTTGGTTGGATTTCAATAAAATTTATACCGCTTTTGAAAAACATAAAAAACTCGTGCCTGATAGAAGGATTTTTTTAACAATTAATTGTCGGGTTTTTTGAAAAATATTTCCTGAGGCCGCCATATTGTTAATTTTGAAAAAAAAGCTTCGATCAGGTACAAGGTTATCTATTAATAAAGCTAATTTCTCTTGCCCGATTGATTTTAGATGAATCTCCAGGGATTTGTGTTGATCACCGCAAGGGACTTCTGGAGAAACGGGCTCCACACAAACAGCGATAGCTTTAACAATTATTAATTTTTTTTTTGAAATTTTGTTTAAGTCAAGTCGAAATATGATGTATTAACGCTATGTTTTTATTTTTGTAAAGTAAAGCAATTAACTAGCAAAAACAAATTATTGAAAAGCATCATTTATTCGGGCCCCAGACTTACCCCTAACCCCTAAAAAAATTAGCCGCGGTGGTTCAAAGCACGTCTATGACATCGTAACAGATGAGGAATCTTGGATTTATGAATTTGAGTTGGAAACAAAACTGTAATCAAAAGTCTGGGTGTTCCAAGACGAACTTAATCCAACAAAAGTTGTTCGCAGAAGAAGCACTTCAAGCAAATCTTTGGTTTTTTTCGAAAATCTGGTCATGTCACAACTGTACCTCCAAAGAGACTGGAAACAGTCAAACCATTTGTTTGCCAAAAGTTTTCGAAGAGTTAAGAAAATCGAGCCGCCGAGGACGAATCATCGAGACAATGTGTGTTCTCACGTATCGGTTCATAGGTACAAGAGAGTTTATGAGTATCTAACCGATCGAAATAATGGGGCATCCGTCTTATAGCTCTGATTTGACAACTAATGATTTCTTTTTGTACCCAAACATCAAAAATAAAATGTGAGTTCAACATTTTCCAGTGCCCGACAAAGCTTTTGAAAGCTTTAAATGGCTCGTTTTGGAGGTATCACTTCTGAGTGGCAAAAGTGCTTTGAAAATTGATTCAAGCGAATGCAGAAGTGTATTGACTTCCGAGGAGAATATTTTGAAAAACAATAAAGCTGTTTTCATAATTATTTTATTGTTTTTATTATTGGGCGCAAAATATAATAAGCAACCTTTGTATGCAGAGTTACTAAAGAAATTATATATTGTCATGTACATATTAATTATTCCTAGGTAACAAAAACTAAGTTTTGGTTGCATTGCAGCGGTGTTCCTTGGCGCCTGTACTCCAGAGTTTCTAGTCCACAACCGTCTTACAAATGGTATGAGATTGATGTTTGAGCTTGATGCTCATGTTTGGGAGATTCCAGTAGGTTGCGCATATCTCAGTACCCCTACAAGGTTTTCAGTAAATTTTATAGAATCAGCTGTTTCGCTGAACTTCTCCATATTTGGTATTTAATAGTTTTATTTAAGTATTTAATTTATAGTTTAAATTATTTGACCAATTCCATTCTAAAAAACTGCATTGTATGGTTTTATAATATTTATTAATCGCAATATATTCAATAAAATTTATAGCCACCATCACTAGCTGTACTGACTTCACGTCTTATAGTAATACTTTGTGTTAATTTCTGCGTAAGTTGTGAACGTAATCCGCTCCAAATCAGACGAATCTTCCATATTTGTTTTCTTTTGAGTTTTTGCTTCACGATTGCCCAAACATTTCCAATGGGGTTGGTATCAGGTGACTGTGAAGGCCAATCCAAAATTTCAATCCCAGTTTGCTGATTCTCCTCTACACACCTTCGTTGTTAATGCTTGAAATCGCTGTATTCTTGTAAAATCCAATTCTTCCAAACATCTTCGCAGCTAACGGTATTCATCAAAACTTCACTCAAATCAGCAGTAAACATAAATAAACTGCCAAATCCTATTTCGGAGAAGCAGCCCCAATTAGGAACCGTAACTGGAGGTTTACCAGTAGTACACCATTACCGACGTATTCGCTCAACTATTCCCCCAAAAGGAAGATACATCCGTGAATATTACGTTTTCTCAATGCCTTACCCCATGCAAGTAATTTTTCAATGAGTGATAATGAGAGCAGTGGTTTTTTCAATGCGCTCCGGTCTTCACGTAAACGTCCTCGATTCGTGTCTTTAGATGCATAACACCACTTTCTCTTAAAATTCCTTCAGCTTCGCGCTACGATAAGATTGGCTTTGTCACTAATAAATCAATTATCTTCAGATCTTGCTTTGGAGAGGTATATTTTTTGGTTGCTCCCATTTATTTACCACGTCTTCGGCTTCTTCACATATTTTGCTGTATATGACCTTGACATTTTCTGAACTCATTTTGTAAAAACAACGTACGCTTTCTAAATTTCTCACAAAACTAATGAATTGCACAACGCGTATTGCGAAGAGTATACCGCTATTTAGCGGCATTTACATTTTTTTATAACAGAACTCCAAGTTTGAATTTTGCCGATCAAGCTTCCAAATAAACATTTTGATTTCTTTTAATTACACTGTGTGACAAAAAAAAAAAATTAAATATACTTTTAGGGAGACCTAGCACAACTTGTGGCTATAGAAAAACTAAACAAAATGGTATAGAAGAAATTTCCAATACACCCCCAAAATCTCGTTTTATGGCCATAAAACCGTTTTTCAGTAGGTTGATGTGAAGAATTACTCCTAACTTCGCCAATTTCCATTCGATTTCGAATTTGTTTTTTTAGTTCGAAAGAACAAAAACAAGCCTTTTCGACAGTGTGTTGACAATTTTTCTGAAATGACAACTGTGCTATATTTGACTGTAATTGAATTAAAATTAATAGAGTTGTGTGAGTTTTAAGATTTTATTTTTTTTACTAATTTGGTATGTAAGCATCGACGCATGAAAATGATAACAAGTGTCATTATGAACACATAATATTTATTGGAGTATTGTGCAGTGCAGCACTGTACGGTATGGTATGGTGCAGTACATAACGGAACTGGTTCCAAACTTAAAAATGCATTGGAAACGGCCCTTTGGAGTTTAGTATGGTACGGTACATTTGTCATTCTCTTCATCAGTTTTGAATACTTCTCTGTAAGAAATTCGATCATCATCATTCATCTGAAGTCGTCATCAACTAAATTCCATTGTTTAAATCAAGAAGCGAGCGTTTCAGATTGTCTTCCCGATAGAAGTAAATCACGAGAAAGATACTGATAATCTGAATTTGATACAATGTGTCGTTCTGAAGACTTAGAACCAGACGGAAAGTACTCTTCATCATCAGGTTTATTGTTATCAGTTTGATCATCATCAGCAATGAGTTGAACTTCCTTCAGTTCCTGCAGTTGAGTCAATCATATCGTCCAAGACTACGGGGTTCTTAACAGTTGCAACATCAGCATACTTAATGTGCTTTCGAGCTTTATAATGATGACCGTTTACGTCCGTTTTATAAAAATAACAATCATCTGGTTTATGATAAAGAAATTCGACTTTTCTGGCAACGTTTTGATTTATATCTCTTGAATTTCAATGAAACAAACAATAAAACTTTGACTTTTTAATAAGGTTAAATTATAATAACAAACTTCTTTTGCTAATCAATGTGCAGTGTGAACTTTGGTACACTTGGCAGCTTTTTCATATTTCCATTGAAAACAAAATGTGCTATGTAATATGTCAGATATTTTCGTAAGTTCTAACCAGTTCTGTTGTATGCAGTACAGGGTTCTCTTATGTATACATATATACTCCAATAAATATTACGTATCTATAATAACGCATCAAAACACGTCCTTATTCCCATTTAGCGTAAAGTTATACCTACATACCAAATTAGTAAAAAAAAAAAATCTTAAAACTCACACAACTCTATTAATTTTAATTGAATTACAGTCAAATATAACTCATTCGACGCAAAATTAAATTTACTATAACAGTAGTGTACTAAAAAAAATCCTCAATATCGGATAATATCGTAAAAATTATGTCAAAGTTGAAAAAATAGAGAAAAAATAAAAAAACTCCAAATACTTCCGCCTACAGTCTCGTCAGTTGTCATTTCAGAAAAATTGTCAACACACTGTCGAAAAGGTTTGTTTTTGTTCTTTCGAACTAAAAAAACAAATTCGAAATCGGATGGAAATTGGCGAAGTTAGGAGTGATTCTTCCCATCAACCTACTGAAAAACGGTTTTATGGCCATAAAACGAGATTTTGGGGGTGTATTGGAAATTTCTCCTATAGCATTTTTCTTAGTTT
The DNA here is from genome assembly GCA_037575425.1 of Anastrepha fraterculus. NCBI lineage: Eukaryota > Metazoa > Arthropoda > Insecta > Diptera > Tephritidae > Anastrepha > Anastrepha fraterculus. Next base: position 42,553 of record JAYXIM010046133.1, read on the forward strand.
TACTATACCTACAAATTGTACTAGGTCTCCATAAAAGTATAAAATCACTGTCGCACAGTGTTATTTCAAATAGCAAAATGAAGAGAAATACTTTTTTATTGATATTTTTTTCTTCAGAGTTCTTTTTCGTATGTATTGAGCCACTTTTCTTTCACTCCTTCATCTTTTGGAATTGAGAACATTGATATCTGACCCAGCCACGTTTTTCGCAAATGCAATCATTTTTAAATTTTTGAGTGGCTTAAATTTCAGAGAGCGTTGTCAGAAAACTTTTAATGGCAATCTGTTCGCGGCGAGGCGTTTCAAAACTCTTTTCTTTATCAACTAACAACTAAATAGATCAGTGCTAAGAAATCATATGCAACAAGCAACTTATAAATAACAAGTTGCTTAGTCTTAGTTAGTAAGTGATTGACAGACGGACGGTAGTAATTTTTTCATCAACTATTTTGAGACAAATGAAATGCATAAAATCGTATTTTCTTTATAGATTTCTGCTAACTTCAGTTCATTTATTTATATTCCAGCACATTTGGGTCTTCGAAATATACGAATATACTAAGGCATAAGCGGGCATACTGATTACCGCATTTATCGAATTGTAATTAAAACCTTAATTTTCGTAGCGAGGTTAAAACAAAAGCCGCCAAAACGCCGTACCAAACGAAAATGGAGCGCAAACTGCTATACGCCTTTCGGGGCTGGATAGCGTTTGTTGCTTTCATGGATTTAGGAACAGCGTTTCGTAGCTATATAGAGCGAAGGAGCTTCCTTGGCGATCACACAGAGACTCAGTTTATTGAAGGTAAGTTTCCCACTTGGTGCAAAATATACATATGTACGAGTATAAGCTCATACTATGTACAAGGTGCACATAGTTAATCACCCTTTCGGAAGATTTATAATTTTTGCAAAGAGAGCTTGAAATTATTATTATTATTTAGTAAAAAGTTATCCAAAAACATACAGAATTAGATGATTAATTTTGCAACGCCTTGTAGAAATACAGAGTGATTCACAATTAAATACTACATCAATTTTGTAAGCGGACCGAGAAAATAATCAACTGTAGATTAGCTCGAGATATAAATGTGCAAAATGCAATTTTTTGTTTATTATTTTACTTGCCGAGTTCAGGAAACAATCCGGCTATCCTCGGTAACCCCACTCTGCCTAAGGTAATCAGAATTAAAATTTGCTATCAGAACATCCATACGCACATAAGTGCGCGTAACCAAGGAGGGTCGGATTTTGGGTTCAAATAGATAATAAAATAATTTGCAATATGAAGTCCGAGGAAAGGTCAAAGAAATTGAACTGAGCTGAAAAGATGCATTGCCGAATATCCACTTATATATGTATATAATTTATTAATTATTTTAACAGCTCTTCGCAAAGCAACTTGCAAAACGAAACATCATTTTCATTAATTCGCTAACTCAAAACATTTTTAAGAAGTTCGATGTCACAAGAGCGGTTGAATGGATTATCTATAGAGACCTAACTCCCACGATATAAAGATGTTGAGAAAATTACGCACAAAACAAGCGACGACAATTATAGTTTTTTTAGCGACTAAAAGTCTTCATTTATTCCATTTTGCTTTGTATTTAATTTGTTTTCATTAAAACATGTTTTCTGGTTGCGTACCTGAACATATGAGGGGACTTAGCACTGCGACCTCAAAGAGTTAAAGATCTATTACGACTTCTTCATGGGCTTACAGTATTTCTCTGAGTTCAACATCCTCCATAAATTTTAGTAATGTTCCTGTTTTAGTGAATTTTATTTCCGCTTTTGGTAGCATATGTTTATGCAGGCACTGCCATTATACATACTCGAGTATGTATCTATAAAATAAAGAGTCATCTTTCAAAAGTGACGCCTATGTGTCAGTAGTGAATAATTCCTAGAGGGTACCTTATTTATGCCATCTTTGATATTTGTCAAGTAGACAGACAGAGAACGTTAATGCCCCTTACTGTTAACTTTTGGTTAAAAATGTGTCTGTGGTGATAAGTCTTCGCGAGAGGAGTACCACTCAAAATTCCATACGTTCCTGTCATTGAGACTTCTCTATACATTCGTTCTCGAAAACAGATGTACAATTTTACAGGATGAAGCAACGCGATAAATTATTCAAACTTATTATGAAAATAGTAGATCTGTAAGAACAACATATCGCATAATTCGTGATTTTTGATTCTTTTTAGTAAAAATAATCGCCCGAATCAGTCAATTCAAAAATTGGTGAAAAAATTTCAATGAACAGAATCTAAATTTTTACATGATTTATATTAAAACAGCATCTAGGCCCGTCTGTTCAAATACTCTTTATCCTAATCACAATCTGTTTTTGTGTTTTATTTGTCAAAAATTCGCCTCTACTATTCTATCGACCCTCTCACGGTTAATAAAATGTATAATATGTTGTATATTTTCAGGCGATTATACCATTTCTCGTATAATTGGCATGTATTGTTTACTTAAAGCGATTGCATTAGTCCATTGCACGCTCTACATTCACTACAGACCGTAAGTATTAATTTTTGACATACAAATACATAAATTTTACTAGTACCTGCAGTAAAAATTGAAGTAGCCTCAGGTAAATATGTAGTTCTGTGCTAACTATATATGGTTGAATAAATGCTTTTATTGGTTAAAACTAGCGCGAATCAAATGCACTTAGATGAAACAGTTAAAAAAAATAATTTTCTCAACACACTACTCATATTTTATACTTGAGACAGTTCAATTTTCTGCAGCCGTGATTATTACGTTAATAGTTAAGAATAATAATAGTAGTATAGTATACGATTATATGGCTTCTGCTTATTTGTATTTACATGTGTTTTTTCTTACAGAGTTGTTAGCATGGGTGGCTGTTCGTTGGCTTTAACCATGGTTCTTTACGCTTCCGAGGCTTTGTATTTTCGTTCGAGTACACTGAACTTTTATGTGATCTTTCCCTGCGTTCTAAATTGTAAGTTTGAACTATTCAAATGGAATATTGATTATATGCATGTGCATATTGCAGACGCTTGAGATAATTATTTTGTAAGTTTCTTAAGTCTATTTATTAGAAGTAATCATAAAATAATTGTGATTATTTATCATAAGAAAAATTAGAATCAATTAAAGACTCCTCATGAAAAACTATCTGCTTTTCGGAGGCGTCATACAACTCCAGGTCGCTCCATTTGTGGAAAAATATCTAGATCCATACAACAAAATAAAATGTATGTCATGTCATAATTTTAATTAAGTAAACATTTTCTTGTTGATATCTGACATACTTAGCTGTCACGTTTGAGTATTGACGCTTGGTCCCGGATAAATACGCGGACGTACAACATATAGAAATTATGAATATCGTCAACTATTCCGAAAATCGCGCGATTTGAAGGCTTTTGATTTGATTCTATGAATCTTTAAAAGAAAGGTATATGCCAATAACACAAGATTACTGAATTAAAATTAGAATTCCATGCGCCATTTATGAGGTTGAGATACCATTACGCCGAAATGTCAATGAAACTTGTACGAAACGAATCAACGCCTTTATTATTTATTTATTAATTTTTATTTATTTATTTACTTTATTTATTTATTGAAGTAGAAATTAGTCAACAAAAACAAATTGTCATAATAACACAAAATATTGTCATAATAATAACAAAATATATATAACGAAACATACAAATATACTAAATCAAATTAATGAGAGCGTGTTTAGAAGCAGCAAAGTCAATCCCAAAAGATCCCAATCCCAATAGTATTGAATTCGTTCAGAGCTCTCTTGACGGGCGCATTCCTTGCACACAGAGCTCTTGAAAAAGCAATATGGAAAAAATTATAACAATAAAAACATTAGGACGTTTCAAATAAACACCCCAGTTTTTCTAATGTAAAAATGGGTGCTCTTAATGGGATATCCCATATAAGGGGTTTTCCAATAAGAGGTGCTATTGGAGATCTTTTCCTGTAAAAGATCAATGGTTTCGTTGCTCGTGTGGCACGTAGCGCCGTCTTGTTGAAAATAAACGTTGTCCAGATCAATACCGTCAAATTTCGGCCATAAAAAATCGTTAATCATCTCTCGATAGCGCAATCCATTCACCGTAACTTTTGCTCCAGCTTCATTTTCGAAAAAGTAAGGTCCAATGACTCCGCCGGACCATAAACCGCACCAAACAGTCACACGTTGAGGATAGAGTGGCTTCTCAACCATAACTTTTGGATTTTCTGAGCCCCAGATCTGACAATTTTGCTTGTTGACGAAGCCACCGAGGTGGAAATGGGCTTCATTACTCAAGATGATTTTTCGATGGAATTCCGCATCATTTTCGTGCATTTCAATCAGCAAAGACACGACGTTGTTGATGATCGGCCGGCTTGAGTTCTTGTGTTTACTGGACTTTATAAGCCTTAAGACCCAAATCTTTATCTTTACGGTGTAATGACGTTTGTGGAATGCCGACGAGGAATGGAGAAACCTGGGTTTTCTTCAACACCTTCGGTTACAATAGTAATATTTTCGGCTGTTCTTGACCGACGTGCACGGATTTTATTCGTCACTTCACTAACATGTCCCAGCAGCTCGAATTTTTTCACCAATTTCTGTATTGCGGTCGGACAAGGTGCTTCACGATGATCCAAAAATGTTCGAGTTTTACGAACCGTCTCTGCCAAATTTTCACCATTTTTATAGTGAATTTTAATAATTTCAATGCCTTCTTTAAGCGTGTATTGTTCCATTTTTATTAATGGCGTAGTTTCTACTTGTCAAATATCAAAAAATGACAGCTTCAAAAGTGAAATCTACCGAAATAGCGGGCTATTCAAAATAACACCTATTATTGGCAACCTTTTATATAAGAAACTGCAACATTTTTACAAAATTTATTTTCAATTTGTATATAATTGATTTTTTTCTCTTTTTTAGCGATAACTTTAATTGGCCTAATTTACATACCGAGACGTCTGCGCTTGTGGGAGCCCAGTATGGATATGGATGATGAAAATTCCCAATTACTAAAGCAAATGACTGGTTTCAAACGTAGGCGCACGAAAAAACAAATCTAAAATTATGAGAAAATCTAAATTATTTCAGATATTAAAACTACATAGCAGTATTAGTATAATGCCTGGTTTTCATTGCAATTTTTTTATGAAACAACTTTGTTCAGAAAACTGTATCATCAAAACATATTAACGCAAAATTACGGACGATTCCGTAGCAGTGGCACATTGCATAATAAAAAGGGCATAGTGAAAATCAGGCATAAGTATGCATGGATGTAGTAGCTTTTATCCGAAAATATCTCGTCAACACTAACAAAACGTTAAATAATCAAGCAATAATACAGCACATACACATATATCTGCAAGAATTATAACATACACTGAAGAATATAAGTAAATAATGTCAATACAACTAATAAAATATAAATAAAAAGTACCACTTATTTTTACTCAGCGTTCAATGATAAATTCTCTCTTTAATCTGTAATGAGCACATCGTCAATTTACATTTGTACATATTCGTATAAGCACATTTTTACATAGCTTAACATTAAAACATACATACATGCATATGTATATGAAAAAGAATTCAATCACAAATTTGATATTCAAATGCTCTGCACTTTTGAAAAAATTATCACTTGTTTAAGCCACAAAATACATACATATACCTACGTACAATTGTACATTTTTATCACTGTATAAGCTATGTATTAATTTAATACATCTTTAAGATGATAAAGCAATAATAGTTTAAGATTATAGTTGTAGTTACAATACATATATAATATAAAAAAATTATTGAATTAAAAACGAAACGTATCTAAATTTGCTGAGAAATTTGTTTTTTCTTTCACGGTAAACTAAGACAATTGTTGATAATTATCTTTTATCTCCCACTTAACCAAACCTAAGAAAGGTTGCAGGCTCTGTTTTTGAATAACTCGGCTGATAATACATCTGTACCTCCGGCTTTCTTATTCTCCAAGCTGGAATAGCATATACATAGTTCGCATTGCATCCGATTGTACAATTTTCTCTGTGGAAGAGTTGTCCTTTAACCAGCATATTCTCTCTCTGGAACAGCGAGTCCTTCATACTAATCTAATTGAGTAACACAAAATACTTAAGAAACTTTATCCAAATATTTAATTATGGAGTTCTCGCCGCAGTCAATAATTATAGCGATATTTCGACCCAGTTACTTTTTTGATGCCCTGTTGCTTATACTCAGCTGACGCAATTTGCAGAAGTTATTTCACGCCAAACGTGTTGTTTGAAAATATGGAAGCTTGTACCAATAACTTAGTTTAATTTGAACTTAATTTTACGTTAAAACCAATCAATCGCACCCAAACCCACTAATTACAGAAATTACTACCAATCCCATTTCCTTTAACAGATTGAAGAGGAAATCAACAATAGATCTCATGTGCTAAAAAGCAAAAATTGAGGACTGGTTGCACCAATGGCTTAGTTTTAAGTATAAATATTGTTAAATGTTATTAAACAGATCGCAATAAATAATATTAAACTTCAAACATATTTAATAAATACTAGTTTATTAAATAAAAACTTATTTTTCATCTTCCATTTCAACTCCGCAAAGAAAACTTTTATATTGCGCTTCATCAGCTAGCGATGGGCTTCAGATTGTCAACAGGCCTCTTCTTTTCGCCAAGAGTTAGCAAGTGGCGAATAGATGAAGCAAATGGTATAAATGAACATAGGTATATTGGCAATGCGGGACTAGAGCTGCCTTAAATTACATATGTTTGTACGACAATGAGTTACTCGAATTTTATGAGTATGTATAACCATACTCGCTGGTGGCGAATCTTGCTTGATAACTTTCTTGTTGTTTTTGCTATTTTTTCGTCAAGTTAATCGAGCATAAATATAGCGAGCAAGGAAGTGGCGAATAGAAAAGGCCTAACATTTACTGACAGAACGCGGGACGTTCGTATGGTTGCAGAAATTTTGGGACAAAACTTGATGCGGCTTCGTAAAAAGTAACAATGTCGCAATTACATATTACAGATCGAACAAACGATTAGTTTCAACACTTAAATTATTAATAACTAGCACCAAGGCGAATCTATAAAAATCTACAAAATTTGGTGGCACTAGAGTAAAAAAAAACCTTAAAATACGTATACTGTTGATTAATCGTCCTGCAGTTGATTTCGCAGAGTTGAGTACTAACTATATATTTAAGGGTTTCATTCACATATGGCATCCCCAATTAAACACTTTTATATTTGTTGGCACATCCACCTATTTAGTGAGCGGCGATTAAGTTGGTTTAGTGTCCGAACCTTTATATGTATCTCTTCATGTGATTCAAGAGAAACTGACTAAATAATCGACCGATAAAGTCTGCAGCATTCGAGGAAACGTAAAAGTTTCGAATTTGATGGCTGTATCGACGTTGGTGAAACGAAGCACCTTTTTAATTTAAATGGTAATAATTCTAGTGAGCTTAAGCTTTTCAGATCAAACAATTCAGTATTTTCACAAGAGACGACAATTAAATTGCTACTCCCAGAAAATACTTCATGATTGGTTTGATTACTTTTTAAGTAATTTTGCTTAAACATTGGAAATAAAGAAACAACGTTGTTGTAAGTTTTATGCAGTTCCGACATTCTTTTGTCACTCGGTGGGTATAAGAATAACAATAATAGTATCTAGTATAATAGTAAAAATGAGAGTTAGTATTTTAAGAAAAACTTTCCGTGAAGACACCTAGTTATGTTGTGTATAATGGAAAATACAACACTGTGGTAGACAAAATCCAATTGAATTTACGCGGGCAGTATTTTGATATAAATTTTCAATAAATTATCAATTTTATTTCCAACATGTATAAAAATCGCAAGTTCAATAAAAACGCAAAAGCGCCCGAGAGTAAGGAAAATAAAAGAGGCTTGACTTCAATTGATGAAAATGCATCGGTTAAATTTGCAGTAAGTTTATTGATTGAATTTCGCATTGCATGCATTTAATAAACAAAACATTGGATGGGATAGCGCACTTCTTTGAATTTAGCCTCAATTCACCAGAAAACACAACCAACAACAGCAACTGTTGGAGCTGATATTTGCATGTTGGAGAAGCCTGGTGGCAGCAGCGAAGAGAATATTCCAGCGTCACAAGAGGCTACTCAACGTTACTTGTCACAGCGTAGTATGATCGCCTCGTCTCTAGGACGTACACAGTCGCGCAATACCAGTGGCCGTCCACCAAAGAGTTACTTTGAGCTAGTACTTATAAAAGCGGGTGTACTGTTGGATGAGGCTGACAATTTTGTATTATGTATGTATAAATGCACGTAGAAGTGAAGCAATTAATTTATTACAAATGTATATTTGGTAGCGTGCGATCATATCTCGTTTGTCAGTAAATTTCGTGAAGTATTTTTAAAATGTTCGAATTGTAAGGAAAACGTGGATATGTTTAAAACTGGCTTCAGTGATGCATTATCGCCGAAATGCAAATATAGTTTGAAACTGTTAAGTGGCTGTACAATCAGTGTGCCTGGCCATGATTCAACATATCAGTCACAGGAGAGTATGATTGTAAACTTTCTAATGATAGACTTTTTACGCGATGCAGTGATCGAGGTATTGTTAAATAAGATATTAGATGCTGCTGTGCAGAGGTAAATAGTGAATGTCTTATAGTTTTTCCCACAATTAATGAAACATTTTTTATTGATATTAATATTTTCAGTACACCTATATTCCTTGCAGGAGGGACAGTTCCATTACTACCGCTACTTGTAGCACAGCTACGTTATGTGGCGCAATCTCATAGTACTCTAATATATGAACGCATCTTGGAGATATTTAAAAAAGCCAGCGAACCCTCTAAACAAGATATTATAGTTCATGCTGAGTTCATATTGGACGCAAGCAAACATGATGATTTTGTACAAATGCTTTTGTGCGTGTTTTGTACCAGATATTTTGTGTCTGATGAACAGAATCTTATTGATGTGCAAGGACTGAAAGAAATTGTTTTAATCGATCCTTGCAAATATTTTCATATATAAATTATCTTCTCAAACAACCGATTACAATTTCGGATCTTCCGCCGTTCAGTAACATTAAGTCATAAAACCAGACTTAATGAGATTATGTTCATCACCTTCCTATATAATAGTTAACTCTTCAATTACTTATATATTCTATTTTATTGTGTAGGGATAATTTGCCTTCGAGCAAAGATTTATTTCATGTGAGCTCAATTCAGTCGTTGACAAAGCTCAATTTAGGCAAACACATGCACGAACAGATTCGCCATCTTATACTGGACTACATAAAGGAAGATGGGTTTAACGATACGGTAAGTCGATCTACTTTACCACATACAATAAATTGGTTCATTAATATTGATCATTTAGACCTTGCCGTTAATGGTGAATTTTCTGCTGAAATATTTAACTGAGGCTACTGATGACGATGTCATTGAGGTAAATATGATGGATCGGCCATGCAAGATGTATTAATTTTTTAATTACATTTACAGCTGGTTACCACTATACGTCAAATATTGGTGTGGCGACTGAATACGGCTATGGAGCGAGAAACGCAAATACAGCTTTTTAATTGCATTGAACAAGCCTTGGTGCGTTCTAAAAAGTTCTACACTTTTTGGCAAAAAATGTTATCTTCATTACCGGGCAGCCAATTTAGGTATATTTAGGAAAGTTAGTAGATTTGAATTTACGAAATATCTAAAACGTTTTCCAGGTCTTTAGATTTCATAATGCTTCTGCTTCTCATACATATTAAAGAAGATAATTATATGTATATTGAGAACGTCGTAAGTAAAAAGCTATTTCTAACTTTAAATCTATAGATTATAGTATAGGTATGCATATATATAAGAATATTCTTTATTTTTTTTAGCTACGCCGTCGCATAAAACTTGAACATATAGCGTCTGATATATTTATAGAAATGAAATCGAACTATGCTGCTGTTTTGGAACAACATACATCTATCCTAATGGAATTGATGTATGATTTTCTCAGGGAAAAAAATAAAATTGTAGCAGACTTTGCTAAAGCGTCGTATGGGTAAGCCAACTTTAACAAAATTATTGTCGAATAGAATTAGCTTAGCATAAAACATACATTTGTGTTAAAAAATAGGAACTTGACGAAATAACATGTTTAAAAAAATTTTTTCAATTATATTTTTTTGTATGTTTTTACATAGGTACAACAAAAATCATAACTGAAAGCTCCGAACTTTGTACACATTTCACCAATATTCAACAAATTTAAAGAAATTGTCATTAAACTTTTTAATCAGAATCTTGAGGGAAATTCTGGGTACATAGTTTTATAGCCTATTTTATACTAGTGTATTATTAAGGTTGAAGTCTGTAAAAAATTGCGTTGATTTTTGAGAATTTTTAGCTTTGCATACGATGTTGAGAATTTTCTTCCATATAAAGCAAATAACAAAATGCTCAACACTTCCGCCAAAAGTAAAACGTGTCAAAAATCAAGGTTGTTTGTTGTTGTAGCACTGACAGAGCTTTGAGTCAACAAGAGTTTTGAATCACTGTCAACTTGCACTTTGTTATACCAATAATGCGTGAAATATAAAATTGCATACGCAAAATTTTCCTAAAAAGAAAATTGAAGATTCTTATGAAAATGTTTTAACAAATTTAAAGTTTTTCTGAATTTTGTACAAAGTTTGGCGCTTTGAGTTATATGGTTTTTTTTTGGATAATGCGCTATACGTCACTAAAAACAGAAATATATTGAAAAACATATAAAAAAGTACAAACTGGGTAATTTGTCGCGTTCCTATTGTTTTGAACACTGATGTATATATACTATACATATGTATATGTTTATATTTCTTCGCATTTGTGGCTAATTTGATTTACTTACAGAATCTTATTTCAAATATGCGATTCTATTCAACGCGGTATACTAAGGAGACTTCTTCAGCTGACGTGTGACAAATCTACACGCAATTTTACAAATCTCTCATTGGAATTACTAAGAGAATTGCAAATAAAGTATCGCGCTGAAATACAGAATTGGGGCACACTATTAATGGTAAATAAACACAAATACTGGTATCCAATTTTCCTTTCTGCTATATGCTGTAAATTTTTTGCCAAGCCTTTATTAGATCGTTTAAGCGAACTGACACTTTCACAAACCCGCTTGGCCATGGAGTTGCTCTGTTCGATTGCTTTTCCTCCACCACCACTTTCCGAGTGTACTGTGCTGCAGGATCAGCTAGATATGATTTTGAAAAAGCAAATAATAAATCATTCAGTGCAGTAAGTTTATTTAAAAAGTTTCACATATGTACTTGAGTTTTTACGATACGTTCTGTTATTTGCCGCCAAGTGTAAAAAAACAAGGCATCATTGGCAGTGTTCAGCTAATCGATTGTATGGCACGCATTGAGGATACTATTATAGAACATGATGATTTCGACGTTTCATATTCCAACGCTAGTTCACTACCCGACGGGCGCGGCAAAATGGCTGCTAACTTCGTAAGTAAGTATAATAACACTCAGTTAGTATGTTCCAAAACACAGTTATTATTTTTTAAATATATAATTTTAGTGCTTGTCGAATCAACTGCTATACACTGTCCGGAATCCTTAGCACTATTTTATGATGAATTGGCGTGCACCTGCAGGTGTCTGCCAAGTGAACGTGATTCCTGTACACAATTGGACAAACCATACCTCATTTGGTTATGTGATGTAATGACTTTCTATTTTCAAAATAGTTTTGTTGCCGAACATTCACCTACCAAACCATTGTGAGTTCTTATATACATATATGTCCGCCGATAACTGTGATTGTACTATACATTTAATTCTAGTGGAATTAACTTATCATATCAGAAATGTATTAATACCGCTGAGGACACTGAGAATATTGAGGAAAGTGAAGTACCAAGTATAGCAATTAATATAGCAGAATTGGTATTGAAGCCGGGTTCTGTGTATGTACAATTTTGCTTAAAAAGTTGTTTTAAAAAAACTTAATTATAACTTATCATACGTTAAATTAACATACATACATTACCAAGACAGTTCAACGTACTGAAATGACTCTACTTTTACCCGAGTAAGAGACCACGAACAGTTGTTTCAGTGATCTAACCCTGCGATAAACACAAATTAAAATTTTATATTTTCGATTTGCAAATTTTAGCTCTTCATCCTCGATCCTAGTGCTTGCTCCGTTATTCAATTTAGTGCGCTCTCTTCATCTGCAACGTTATCAAGGCAGTTTGGAACAAATAAATGCCTTACTTGGTTGCGCCATAATATTACCATCGTTTTTCGACGAATCCAATACAGATTCAATATTTTACGATTACGATGAACAACTGCAAAAACGGATTTTGGATATATATTTTCATTGCGTGAATTGGATGCGCGAGACTGTCAGTTCATTTTCAACTCAACACGAAGAAATGATACGTCGCAAGGCATGTACATATATATGAGATAGTAAAAAAACAGTTTCACTAACAACAAAACGAATTATGCATATTTAAATGGCTCAAACTTTTCTCAAATTGTAGGTTTTACATCGTTTGAGCGAGCTCATAGCCACAGAAGACAAAGTGCGGTTATTGTTGGATAAAGCGCCAGCTGATTATAAACCTCCTCAGGCTCAATTTATAACATCAAATTCAGCTGTTTCCAGTGAAAACGCTGAGGGTTAGTATCTTTGAAATTGAATACGTTTCATATACAAGTGAGTATACATAACTACACTCGAACTACAGAGTCCCGTTGACACGGAATTCTCACCTCGTCAATATCATTAATTTTATAATAGTACTATATATCTCATACGTCTTTAGGTTGAATTTTTTCTAATATTTGCGATGTACTTTTTAATTTTGTCTAACATTTAGAATGCAATTTTATGCCACCGCTGAATAGCGGATAATTTTTATAACAAACTTTTTAACCCTTTCGGTACATCTTTTTATTGTGCCATCCAAAAAATCCAAATTTTTGTCTGAGTATTTATTTTAGGACCAATAACAATACAAATAATTTTTTTTTTTTTTTTTTTTTTGTTATGTGATTTTTTTTTAATGTTGCCATATGGCAACAAATGTTGTGTATTCGTTTCAATCGCAAATAAACTTCTTCTGCAATCCGATGCAAGTTAACACCTTACGAGAAATTTGTTGCCATATGGCAACAAGCTTAGTTTTTAAACTTAGCACAGCTTTTAAAGCTGCCAGCAAAAAAATATTTATATGCCAAATGACAGATTGAACATTTTTCTATATACTTTATTCAAAAATTGTTGAAAACATTTGCCCAAAATGCCTCAAAAATCTAAAAATGCAAAATACAAATTTCAGAGTGAAGTGCTATATGCCAGAAGGCTTTCTTTAAAAATGTTGTATTACCGATATATAATGGGCGGTTATTATTTATTTTATTTCTGTTTAACCATTAAACTTCAATTTTTGAAAATATGTAACAAAAAAGTTGATATTTTTTACAAGAGAGTGTTGACGGCCTTTTAAAGTTTACTGTTGCCATATGGCAACAATATCGCGAAAGGGTTAATGACAGGAGGTTTGTCATTGCCTGCCGAGCGTGACCGCTTTTAATATTATTGTCTTATTATTAATATTAAGTTGTAGAGCTGAAGAGCAAATTACTCTTAGCATCTTGCAGTTAATATGCAAACAGAGTAGACGTGTTTTTTTGTGCGCTGCAGTTATATCCTATTTACTTGTGTTTGTGACCAGCTTTTTTAAATAGTTTTTTGCGAATACGCGTCCCTTTGATCACTTTCTAACTCTGTGGCCGTGAAACTAATTTAGTGTACGCTAAAACAAACCAAAGCAGAAATTTTTGGAAAATTTAAAAACAATTTAAAAAATGACCACCAGAACAAAAATGACACGCCAAACGGTATCCACCCCGCAAAACAGCGCGAGCACTCTCGCGAAAGCGGAGAAAAAAGGGAGCTCGCCACCTCCTTTCTGGCTTGAGCGGATAGAGGAACAACTCGAGTTGCAGAGAAGGAGTATCATCGAAGAGATATCGGAACGAGTGAAAACATCTGAAGAGCGAGTAATGCAGCGGTTTGGCGAAATAGCGGCTGAAATGGCGAACCTGCGGAAAGCTGTAAAAACAATGGAAGAACGTGTGGGGAAAGCCGAAGCACAAATTCAACTGAACAGGCAACTTCAGGGTGAAATCGCGGTACTGAAGACTCAGCTGGACGAGTGCCAAAATCATGCCGTCTCCACAGATCTCATCATTAACGGATTG